>WSZQ02004895.1:16866-28210 GCA_019419845.2 Weissflogia rhopalogaster | reverse complement strand
TTTAATCCTGCCACCAATAACATTTAAATTTAATAATTTCAGCAATTTCGTCAAAAAGTTGCAATTTTTATGTTAAATTGGCACAAAATACACTAACTCGGGATATTTCAAATTGATCGGTTGGTACACCTGAAATATAAACAAATTCATTTGTTTTCGATTAGATAACAAAACATTTGCATTATAATTATCTATCAGGAACTCATTAAGTTGTAATTTCTGAAAAAAAAAAGTGGTCGAGAGTTGATAAATTTAACTAGAAGCCTCCAAAGTTCGATTTACTAGGATTTCTGTTTCATGTTACACATAATTGCGACGGAAAATGCGACTTCAACGACAGCTGCACCTAGTGGTAGTAGTAAACCCAGCTTTAGTCAGTGCTTCTAAAACGCCGTCGAAAACTAATCGTCGTAACCTCGCAAGTTATGGTAAGTAAAACTTATTTTTAACATTTACATATGATTTTCTGAATGTTAATACTTCATTAAAATGATACAGAATTTCACATTGCAACAAAGTAAGAAAAACACAGTTTCACAGTAACTGTTTGAGAAGGCCTGCTTTAAACCGAAAATCTACCGCTCGATGGCAGCATACGCGCTTGTGTGTGAATGTGCTCTTAGGGTGCTCTGCGTTTTTCGCCGTTGATGCCCAACACAAACAAACAAAAACCGTGCTTGCGCCACTGAACGACCGTAATTTCCCGATGCTTCGCCAATCCATTGTGGGATATTGATAGCTGCTTGATTCATCTATAAAAAACAAGCGAGTGTTGTGAACTAGTGAACAAAGCTAGACGTTTGTAGGCGCCGAAAGTGGCCGCTTGCAATTGTTTCGGGTTGGAAATTTTCCGATGCACGACGAGGCGCCGATGTTGCGGCGATGTTTGCGCGATTACCACCACGACGCCAGTCAACTAGTGCCTGATTGTCGCAATACCAGCAGGAGAGCGTGATCACCGTGGCTATTTCACCACGCACACCTCTCCAAGGGGCCAATATGAATAGTAACGTATTCTGACGATCCCTCACGCGTTTTGTAAAATGTACCAATATTGCAGTGTACACCATGCCAGGTGTCGCGGACATGGGGATGGTGTGGATGGGCTCGTCGACGCCGGATATGTCGCTCGGCCTCATGCAGCAGGACAACGAGATGCTGCTTGATCACGACAGCAACTATTATCCGATGTCGCACCACAGTGCGTCCAATCACTCCATGGATGAAATGAGTAATCATATGCATAACTCACCAATGGTATGTTTTTTTTATATTTTTGAAAAATTAGTTTAATCTTTGGTAAATTTTATGGAATTGTAGGTTATTTTAGTTAATTGAACTAAAATAACAATCAACTATTACTAGGCCGATGTTATTTTGTTTTTATTACATAGATTGTGCTATTTCCATGGTAGTTTCTGATGTTAAATTGTTTTAGGCAATGGAAGGATTGGATATGCTCAATATGGGTGACTCGAATGATGGCAGCTACACGGAGGACGAATCCCAGGTGTATATGATCACGACGGCTACGCAGACTGTGCCTTGTCCATCAAGGAAGATCAAACCGGTGAAACATCCTGGTTTAGTGTTGAAATCACCAATTGCATATCAGGGAAATACTGATCCTTCTGTGATACCTATTCAGAAGGATGGCATTGGTAAGTTTACACTCTCAGATCTCTCAGGCAAGAACTAGTTAATTTGAAGGTTAGATAACGTTGATTTTTAATGGGAGTTAAATAATTTGAGGTTACAATCATTTTTAACGAAATTCATTTGCACAAACTTTTAAGAGCAAGGTTGATTCATTATATAATTCTGGTGGTTATCATAAGGTGTTAGTTTTCCTAATCATTAGGAAAAGATGCTTGGAATGCCGATTTAAATGGACGATGTTATTTAACCTATTATATATTAACGTAACCGCATTAATATCATTTGTTATTAACTTGTTAGGGATTGAGAACACTATTTCAGGCGTCTGATATTGTCGATACTTATTGAAAATATTCGATACTATTTGAAGAAGAAATGCCGGTTATTTGTGATAGAAGTAGAGATAGAAACGTTATGTGTGGTTAAAAGTTTCGACATTTGAAGAAGAAATATCAATAAATCTCATTATTTCATGTTTCGATAGACAATTTTTCTTTCTATTTAAGCTGTTTGCGAAAAATGCGGAGCAATCGGTGTCAAACATGCCTTCTACACTCGAGAACGCCGCTTTTGTTCCCTTTCCTGCTCGCGTGGTTATCAAGACTGCAACGGCGGTGCCCCTGGCGTGCCTACACTAGGTGCCCCCAACATAATGCCACAAAACTCCTCCACGCAAACAATGTCGACGAGCGACTCCTACGGTGATTACGCCGAGCACCACTTCAAAATGGAAACGCCCGCCGACTCCTTCGAAGGCCTCACCTATGACGCACCATTCCCACAACTCGCCCACATCAAAGCTGATGAAGAGCCGCCCGTCGACGAGAACGTTTCCCTCATCCGCCGACGCACTGCTTGTATTCCCAATAGCTACGACTGGGACGCCCGCCTTAACCAACCACAGTTTGTCGCGGCGCCCGTCACCTGCTTTCCAACGGCGCCGATGTCCGATATTTGGAGCAACATGGACGTTGGTATGAAAGTGGAAGTGGAGAATACGGACTGCGATAATCTGAGTGAGTCATTTCCTGATTCCTTTTGGGTAGCTGAAGTCGTAAAAATCATTGGGTATAAAGCATTGTTGCGCTATGAAGGGTTCGGAAGTAATGCTCAGAAGGACTTCTGGGTATCGCTGTGCTCTAATCAGGTCCATCCGGTTGGATGGTGTGCGACTATTGGCAAACCGTTGATTCCACCGAAGACTATCGAGAATAAATATAGTGATTGGAAGAAACTGTTGAGAGATCGGCTCACAGGAGCTCAAACACTTCCATCGAGTTATGCAAACAAGGTAACAGACTCTCTTAAATCACGGTTTAACTGCGGGTATCAACTGGAGGTTGTGGACAAGAATCGTATTTCACAAGTGAAAATCGCCCTCGTTCATAAAATTGTCGGTAAGCGATTGAATGTAAAATATTACGATATGTCGCCGGAGGATACTGGTTTTTGGTGTCATGAAGACTCTCCCTTGTTGCATCCTGTGGGATGGGCGCGTCGTGTTGGACATAATATTGTCGCTCCTGACAATTACCTCGAAAGAGTCAAAAACGGCTTCTTCGAAGAAGAGGACGCCACTGATGAGTTGTTTAAACAGATTCAAGTCGGTACGTCGGCGACGAGTGCGTTATTTGCAGTCGGCATGAAATTGGAAGCGATTGATCCTCTTAATTTGTCATCAATTTGTGCGGCGACCGTGATGGATGTCTTACACTGCGGTTATATTATGATCCGGATTGATACATACGATGCGGATGCGACGGGCGCGGATTGGTTTTGCTATCACGAGACATCGCCGTGTATCTTCCCGGTGGGTTTCTGTGATACCCACAGTATTGCGCTGACGCCGCCGAAGGGTTATCTTCCGGAGACGTTTACGTGGAGCAGTTATTTGGCGTCGACGAATTCGACGCATGTGCCGAATGGTGCTTTCCTAGATGCTGTTCCCAATTCCGGTTTTGTGGCGAATATGAAGATTGAAGCGGCTGATTTGATGGATCCACGTCTGGTATGCGTTGCGACGGTTGCAAGAGTTGTTGGGAGATTGTTAAAGGTGAGATTTTTACTAAAAAGAACAATTTTACCTCTGCCGGAATTTTACTTTTTTACCTTTCATTTGCGGCCGGTAATTGTTTTATTGAGCATCAAACAGGTGCCTCCTATGTGGGGTCCTCTCTGAACTGGATTCACGCTGAAATGGGGCGTCCCCCATGCTTCGCTGGCCGCACAAATATATTCGGTCGGCCGGCTCTTGAGACTTATTACCAAATTAGTTTTGATCGGGAAAGTTGATGATTCTTCAAATTCCTAATTAATACATAAACATAAAACAAAACAAAACTTCAATAGCCACCATATCATTAAATATTTTCATTAATTCTTTATAATTAGGTTCATTTTGATGGCTGGGAAGACGAATATGACCAATGGCTCGACTGTGAATCCCCCGATATCTATCCAGTCGGCTGGTGTATCAGCGTTGGCCACAAACTCGAAGGCCCACCGTCGGCGTCGATACAGAAACTCAACCAAAAGATACAAACGCCGCCGAAAACCCTAAAGAAGCGCGGTCGCAAGAAAAAGAACCAAAGCCCCCCGACGAAATCGGCGACGACAGCGGCCAGTAGCACAACAACACACCAACTGCGACAGCGTCATGATGTGAAATATATCAAAACGGAAGGAGATGAGGAGGAAGACGCCGGCGATGTCGGGATGGACGAGAGTAGCGTGCATGAACCTGTCATGGCGGAAGAACCCAGTGGTCCTGATCAAAGCCTACCCGTCTCCAGTGAACCCACGACGACGACGACCGGTCTGGCGGCAGCACCACCGCTGGAGCGTAAAGTGCCCACCTATAATGTACGCACCGACGCACATCTTTGTGCAAATCAGCCGCGAATTAACGCATTCGATCTGTTTACAGACAAGTAGTCCGAGCAGCAAATTTATACCCCGATTAGTCGACTTGAGCGGAGGCACCAGCAACACGCAGGAGGCGGGCGAACTGTGTCCAATCGAATGGAATGTTTTCGATGTTGCACAATTTCTTCGCGTGAATGACTGCGTTAACTACTGCGATCTATTCAGTAGACATGTAAGTTTTAAGACTATTAAGTTTTTATAGGTTATTTCAACCTGCTTAGTAGATGAAAATCACTATTTCACACATTCTTACATACATACAATATCATTGAGTCCAGTTTGATACATTAGTCATTAGAAATCGACAAGTAACGAAATTGATATACACGGGAATGCTATGAATATGAACTCTTATATTCTCGCAAATTAAAAATAATGCAAAATTAATCACACATGTCAGTCATTACAAGAATTATGTAGCGGGTTTAAATTCGGTGCTTAAGAAGGGTTAGGGTAGGGATAAGATAAGTTAGCTCAATTAGGATGAGTCCCGAAGGAATATGCTGCCAAACATGCGTCAAAAACTGTTTGATCTTTGTCTATCCTTTTTTGGTTGCTAAATTACATCCATGTATTCATAAGTCAATAAACCACGTAGTCGATGCGAGCGCCGCCACCAAAGCCAATATTCTCGTTTTTAACAGTGAGTTAGTCACCTTTGTTTGAGTTAATTTATGCTCTATAATTGTAGGTTACCAGATTAAATGACCGCCGTGTGGTTTTGAGAGGTTATATAACCTTAAAACATATAATTAAATGTAAATCACTTGTTTTCATGAACCTTACTTTCGTTTGATATGAACATGCAGGTGAATAAATAATTTTCAAGTTTTCAAAACTACAAATATGTCAATACCAAAAAATAAGGTTATGACATCTTTGAATCGACAAAATATCCAACGTTAGTGTACTTGTTCATTTTACTGATTCAATCACTCAAAAAAAAATATTAATATTTTTATATTTCTCCAGAAAATCGACGGCAAATCCTTGCTAAACCTAACGAAAGAAAATATCCTCGACTACACCGGTGGAAAAGTGGGACCCTCATTGAAGATCTACGACCTCATTCAGCAGCTGAAAATCAAAATCAATCCACAAGCGGCGCGACACAGCAACAAGGGCAACAAAAAGTTCTTCTGAACACCGTCGTCTACATATATACAAACATTACTACAGGGTTTGATTGTTTTAAATCAAACGTTTCGCATATACTTATTGATTTTGCATATGCATACGAAGCAAAATAGAGGATTTTTCACAACAGTTAAAACGTGTTAATCAACCACCGGTTAGATTATTAATACATTGTGCCTATGACAACACAGTCTCAGTCCCGACGAATGGAATGTGGAATGCAAAAAATTGTACTTTTGGTTAAATTGTAAACATTCACGTGTAGAAAAGGAAAGATCTGATCACAAGAGACATTCAAGAAGAAATATCGATTGGAAACGTAATTTATTTGGTGCTATTCATGTTTCGATTGAGTTTTACCTGATTGAATGTAAGATTTAAAAAAATTGAAACGTTGAAAATGAAGAAAAAATAGCATAGCTGAAGAATTATGATGAGGTAAAAGTACGATAAAGTGGAATTAATGATGGTAAATTAAAAGGAAGGTTAAAAATTATGATAAAGACCGAGATGTAGAAAGAAAATGTTGCAGATTGTCGATAAGTTAACAGAGTTGCCAATATTTATGATAATTTTTGTATTATGCATTTTTTAGGTTATTATAATACCATCAACTTTAGAGTGATTTTCTTTCTAGAACTATCTCAATTACGTAGTAACTTTGATTTTTTGTATCTTTTTGACATGAAAAACGACTTTATTTATGAACATAGACTTAGATTATGAAATAAAAGCAATGAATCTACGTTGGAAATGCAAATAACAAATTAAGCATGGATGCAAATCGATTATCTAGAGTTTATTTATTTTTTACGTTTGTTTGATTGTTTAGAAACAAGATGGCGCCCGATGTTCAGTTTGTTGAATTTTAAAGAGAGATGAAATCATGTAACACCATCAAGAGGGAGTTTTTGGAGAGAAGTAAAAATTGGCAAATATGAATAAAGCGGAAACGCTTCGTACGACTACAATATGGCCGCTGTGAAAACAAAGTTTTGTGGGAACACGCGACGCGACATGCATGCCGTAAGAAGAAGGTAAGGAAGCGTCGGTTTTGCGTGTTGGTTTCCGCTCTTGCTCTGTGTTATACGCGAGTGGGGCGCAGGTTTCGATGAGTTGTTGCTCGACTTTTGTGGCGTGCTGTACCCGGCAAAGGCCGGGCGGGGCTTAGGCGACCAGCTGGCAGACGCTCTGTGTTCCGTGCACCGCTGGCAGCGCGCCGAAAAGTGGCGCCGCACGCACACAACCGAAGACTGTCGGCGTGTACGTATACGCGTTGGGTGATGGCAAGACGCCTCGGCAACGAAACCGCTTCAGTGCTTTGCAGTAAGAATGACAGAACAGCGTATTTCTGTTGGCTATGCGAGTATATATGAAGGGACGATACGACGTCGGGTTTACATCTTTAGTATTACGTTATGAAGGAATTGTCGTATTTTTATGATTGAGATGCGATTGATGACTACTTGCCAAAAAGGTTGTATATTTTAAAGAAATAAAGTAGTACTTTGATTTTCTTAAAATTCAGGATGTTTGCATTTAAATTAGATTCATTAATTCATTCAGAGTCGGAACCTGCTATTCATTGTCATTCCCAGAGATTTTCTGTAGTTGAAAATTAAGCCTATCAGACTCTAGGTTGGGTTAGACCGAATTTGTCTGAAATTGGTTCAGGTTTCGTTAGAGTTGATAGAAAATGTTCTGTAACACATTTTAGTGGGTAGACATGTTAAACGATGATGAAATATTGATATTTTCAATTTTCTGATAATCGATATCAAAATATCATCTTGAAAATATCGATATTAGCAATCGAAATTCCATAGGACCGCCATCTGTAAATGGGTTTCAGAACAAATTACAGTTCCCAACAATTTAAAGTGGTGTTACTAACCTGTATTCATGATTTTTTTTTGTTGTTATAACGAAATTATAGAATATAAAAACTTACGTTATCTTATGATAACGACGAAAATCGATATGTAAAGAAATGCCAACAATAATAATAATGAATGAATCGATCAGCCTTTCCACCAAATATAGTAATTACTATAAAACATAAAAGTAGATTAATGCAAAACAATCGTGGCAAAAAAATCGATTTTGATGTTATTCTTCTGTCATAATAGTCATAAAAATAAATCTTATGAATTTATTTTCCAATATAATGATCGGGCTTATTTTTTTACTTGGCGAAATAAAATGATGCCCGTCGATTTCAGTGCTTCTACAAGTAACCCTCGATTAACGCGGTCTAAAAACGCTCTTTTGCATATCGCGGATATCGATGAGATCAAAACATTTAATCGCGATAATCAAAAACGTATTCTTTAAAGTATAACGAGTATTGTATATGCATTGAAATCGTCGGGTATCATTTAAAACATTTACTGTAACAATTACTTGGCTTTCACTACTTATTTTTATTTTAATAAATTATTATCAATAACATTACTAAATCTTTAATGTGGGAATAGTAGTGGTTCCTCATAAAATCATCTTAAATTTAAAAGTAAAAACTACCGGTAAAAATATTAACCGGCAAAACGCAATAAAAACAATCATAATCATCCGAAACAAATCATCGGAGACGTAGCGTTAGGAAACGAAATGCGTCCGTGTGTTCGTTGGCCGCCCGCAATGATACGAAACAACTCGCACTCCATCGTGTGTGCATAACTACAAGTACAAGTGTGTATGGTTGTGAATTCTACCGCGCAATGAACAACGCCATCGCCATGCGGCATGGCCACGGCATGGCAGCGGCACGACGCTACACGACGACGGCATTGGGCTGCGACTGCAAGCAAGTGAGCGTGTGTGCGTGCCTCGGCGTAGGAAAACGTGCGCGCAAGCGTCCGAACGACGCGCGCGCACGAGCGCCCTCTCGTCGAGCGCGCGTGGCGCGCTGAGACCCCTCAGCTGTTTCCCGCCAAACGGCGTCATCAGAGAACCGCTGTGTGGCGTACGCTGCGTACGTACATTTTCTCGTTCGCTCGCTCGCTCGACTCTCGTCTCTTCCGAAAACACACAAACCGCGTGCGCCGTCCCAGTGTCTGTGTGTCTGTGTGCGCGCGCGCGGTGAATGTCAGTGTATAGTACCCAACGCAGTGCATCAGTGTGCGTGTCTACTACGAATTACTACGCCCGGCCTGAACCAGTGCGCGGTGGTGGTGGTGTGCGTGTATGTGCGTTTTGTTATTGCTGCCTGTGTATGTGCACACCGGGGCATGTAGGTGTGCATAATTTGGCGCGCTGTAAAACAACCTCTTTTGAGAAAGATAAGAAGTGAGAACTTTACATAGACGTGCAGCAAATAACGAAAAATCTACGCTGAATTATCAAACGCCCGTGTGTTTACAAATATATCGATTCGAAGTGCGCCGACTGTGAGCTGTCTCGCGATCGATAAACTACGCTACAAGAAAGCCGAGTCGGTGGACACACCACGCTGCTGCTGTCCCGTCCGTCGCACAGCTGCTTCCCCGGCTTGTGTGTGCGTGTGTGTAACTTGTGCGAGGCCATCATTCGCGCCCAGCGGCGAGCATGTCTGCGTATGCCGATAAGAAGATCGTCTACGAGGAGGTGTTCGAGGATCGCGTGGAGCTGGTGGAGACGAGGTAAATTTTGCTATCCATTTGTATTCGTTTGGACGTCGTTTTTTTGCGTCGACGTTCACACCGAGTTTAGCTAGAGAATGATGCATGCAAACGCGTTTCTTGATGCATTGCGAATGCATAACACTATCGTGTAAACCGTGTGCGCCACGACCGACCAGCAACTGTTTGAGTTTGCCAACCTAGCTAACCCAAACTCACACACGTTTTGTGCGCGCGTCGCACCCGAAAAACACGCCGGCTGGCTGGTGTGTTCGATGCGGTTGGTTATGCCCCGTGCGTTCGGCTCGTTAAGCAGCAGCCGGTTTTAAATTCAGCCGGTATTTACCTACTGAAATTTCACAAAAATGGCATTGACCAATTTCAAAAAACTCAAAAAATATAGGAAACTTCTGTAACATTATACAATACTTAGAATCAGTCGTACCAACTTAAATTATAAATACCTTTAATTTGAAAGTAAGAAATTCAGAATTTTAAAAATTCGCCGTTTCATCAAAACACATGGCAGCCATGTTGTATCGAACGAATGTTTGTCATGTTATGATGGTAACTATTTCTTTTGTATTTCATACATTTTTGAAGACATGCATAGACATCTTTAAAACATTTTAAATTAATTAATTTGAGTATTGACTGGTTAACTTTTTTTAAAATTTGTGTAGTTTCATAGAAAATTTGGAAACGTTTTGTTTTGGCAGTGTTTTATTTGAAAATAAGAAATTTTATTAGTAAGGAGTCTTTAGATCTATATACACACTAACATCCTGAAAATTACCTCATTCAATTTTGTTCTAGCCTAGTTTGTCAAAAACTACTTCATTGATCTTTCAATTATAAGTTTTTCAATGCCACTTATGGATTTCCTTACTGTTAAAGTCTTCTAATGTGTAGGCATGCTTTATAAAATCGTACATTTATTAATTTTAAAGATTACTAGCTAAATTCTTATAAAATATGTGTTTTATTATAGAAATTTTGAAAATTCTTTACCCAATGTTTTGCCTAAGCAATATGTTTTGCATAGGCAATGTTTTCTTTGAAAATACGAAATTTTCTTAGTAAGGAAATTTTTAAATGCACCCATATATTTTGGCAACTATCTCATTCAATTTTCTTCAAGCTATAATTTGGTCAAAAACTATTTTGATAAATTTTAGCGAAGTTCTTTTAAAATGTGTGCTGTTTCATAGAAATGTTAAAAATTCTCCTTTATGTAACGTTTCTTTCAAAATAAGTGATCTTCCAATTAGTATGAAAATCTTCAAATACATAGTTACATCTTAGCAACTGTCTTATTCAATAGTATTCAAGCCAAATTTTACCTCACATCGTCATTTTAGGGTACTTGCACCGAGTCAAAAAAAAATTAGAGCTCGCAAAATTTGTACTTATTTGAGTCATATAAACAACATATGAAAAGGAGAAGAGGTACCCTCGATTTTTTCTTTGCGAATATATAATACATATTTTTACTACCTTCACAGCGGTATATTAAATTATTTTATAAAAGTATTATTTTCAAAATACTCGACTTTACTAAATTCCTGATAGCACATTAACTCACTTGAAGATAACTATGCCACATATTATGTTTTGTGCATCGTAAACCGCAATCGAACGTCGCACTTGCAATGCCTGAATGCGCGGCCCAATTACAAGTAGCAAAAAAAATAATGACTCCCAACACCCATAAAATAATGACTCATGCGTATTATATTTAAGTCTGTCAGATCATCGCGCATCACATGTCGCATCCTCTCGTCACTACTTGCTTACTGTGGGGCCCCGCCGCCGCAATGTGGGTGTTATGTTGCGCGCAATACGCTCGATTAGCGCAGTGCGCGGCGAAAATAAAGCGGAAAACAGCTGAAAAATGGCGCGCTTGCGTTTGCGGCTACATACAATCTATTTATAGAAAGCGCGAGCACGCGCGATTCCGTCTTTGCTTGTAAATTGCAATTACGAACGTAATGTAATGTGTGTGTGTTTGTGTGCGTGCGTGC
>WSZQ02004784.1:0-33712 GCA_019419845.2 Weissflogia rhopalogaster | reverse complement strand
AGTTTATAAAGGTTGCTTTGTATTTTGTCAGCCTGAACCCTGTCTCTTGGGAAGATTGATTCCTTTTATTAAGCTGGTGCAGGAATGGAGAGGAGGTTTGTTGGGTCAAATTAAGGACTCCTTCATTATGTTATGAGAGTATGTTATTTGGGAAGTATGTTGATGATTGAAATAAGAAAAGGTTGAAAGAGATAATTGGATTGAAAGATAATTATAAAAGAAACAATATAAGTTATTAGGATACTACATAATATATTACAATTTTTATATAATATTCTCTCACGTATTCATTGCCTATTGTAATTATATTTATCCATACCCAAAAATACGTATAAACACGTGATATTCACTCAACGTAATGTTTCGACAACTTTTATTAATGTAAACTTTCGAATCCTACAATTTTTAATAGTATCGGTTTTATTTCACATTTTTTCTCCATTTCCTTTTAACCAGACCTTTTTTTCAGCTTCCAGTATAATATTATGCACGGTGAAAATCATGTGGAAAGATATGATATTCGAGCAGAATGCTTTCCTTCATTTTCCGCATTTTTTAGTGCTTTGAAATTTACATTCCAGCAAATTAGAGGGAAAAACAACGTATTAAAAAGGGAAATATCAAAGTGAAAATATTTAGGTTCAATTTTCCGGCGTTTTTCATTATTGTCTAATACTACTCGTGGAATTTATGTAAAATTAAATATTTGCAATTATTTTACAATTAATAAACCGCACCTGGTCCGAACATAGTACATAAACGCCGAATAGTTGTTCTCTGTGTTAACCGTCTTCAGCTTACGGCTTAAGAAGATTGATTTTTCTACAGAAAAACTGGCAATTTGTCGATGCGAAGTTTTCCAGTTCAGCTAATAGTTAATATTTATAAATATTTATAAAACGAAAGCTACAGAAAAAGTCATAACTATATTTCAAAAAAAAAAGTACTAAAAACAAAAAAAAAGTTTAAAACTGCAAATGTTTTCTTGACTCCAAGCCTCCAAGCCTCCAAGACATTTCCTAATTAATTAAATCTTGGGAAAAAAAAATCCCCAAACAAGCTTTCGACACAAAACAAACAAACCCTAAACAAGTACAAAAAAATAATGAAGGCTACGCAAGAAACAAAAAAAAACAACAAATAGTCCTCATCTTCATCCTCAGCATCCCTTAATCGTAACCATGCTAATGCACACAAACTTTTCTCTAAGCACGGCAAATAAGACACAGGCGCGGCGGCGGCGGCGTGGAAGGAAAGAAAAAACCTGAGACAATGAATACATACTGCAGTAATTACGGCGTTTTTCCCTTGCTTTCCGGTCGAATTTCCACCACTCAACTCGAAACGCGCGCGCACATGGGCAAATTACGTGAAATTAAATGATAAAACTCGCTGGAATTGAGTAAAAAGAAATTAAAATGAGCCAGTTAAAGACGAACTAAATGCGTTTATATCTTTGAAATGGAAATTTCAAGCATCTGCAAGGAGGGCATTTATGAAAAATGTGTGTATTACGCGAGCAAATGAAGCGGAAAGTATTTGATGTTGATATATACGGAAAATGTGCGAAGTGTTCTGGTATAAATGCAGAGTAAGGGGAATCGATAGAAAAAGCATCCGAGGAACGATGAAGAACGATATATAAACAGAAATATGAAAAATGGAATTTTGATTGTACGCTGTTGATTTATATGTTATTTATAAGGGTTTATAAACGGATCTTGTTTCGTATTATTTGGTTTCAGATTCTTAAAAAATGTCTGAATCACATAAATATAAGGATCAGAACTATCAAGAAACACTCGAATATGTTTTTTGGAATCCTGATGTGAATAGAAGATAAACTTCAAAGCACTGAGGTTTTGTAACTTTATTAGGACACATTCGGTTCAAATTACGGTGTATCAATCGAGAGGGAAAAGACGTGGTTATCATGTTCAAGAAGATGAAGAAACCGCGATAAACGCGCCCGGTCCGCATAAAGGTATGTGAATGTCTGCAGAGAAGCAGAGAAAGGAGACGACTACCAAGTCGTAAGACGATGAATCTAGCAGAACGGTGAAGGCGCCGCGCAGTGGTCCCGACCCATCAAATTATCATGTATGTATCAACATTTCTGGCAGATGCGCCTCTTCAAACCTGTGTTTTCTTAGTTTTTTAATGTCTATCTTTAATCACATATTTTTGGGAGAGTGGAACCTTTTTTCACTTTTTTCATTAATACTACATCATTAAGGAACTCTATTATTTTATTCATGTATGGCGAAAATCACAGGAGCCTCTTCCAAGTCTCGTTTCCCATGACTTTTCTAGAGTACTTCACGACATTTGGGCAAATGTTTTGTAACTTTAATATTTTTTTTCTTGATGTGAGTAGAAGATAAACTTCAAAACACTGAGGTTTTGTACCATTATTAGGACGCATTCGGTCTAAATAATGGTATATCAATCGATAGGGAAAGGAGGTAATTATCAAGTTCAAGAAGATGGAGGGAGCGCGATAAACGCGCCCGGTCCGCATAAAGGTATATGAATGTCTGCAGAGAAAGGAGACGAATACCAAGTCGTAAGACGATGAATCTAGCAGGACGGTGAAGGCGCCGCACAGTGGTCCCGACCCATCAAATTATTATATATGTATCAACATTTCTGACAGATGCGCCTCTTCAAACCTGTGTTTTCTTAGTTTTTTAATGTCTATCTTTAATCACATATTTTCGAGAGAGTGGAACATTTTTTCACTTTTTCATTACATCACATGTAAATAATACATGTTTATATCACGAAGTAATAATGATTACTATTCCATCCATCTGTTGCTGTTACAGGCTGCGCAGATAGAAAGCGACCTGCCTCCATATAATGTAAATTATGCTTCGCCTACAAACGCGATTGTGTCACCTGCATGTTTTCCACTAACATATTATAAATGAAAACGTGAAAAATTGAATCCAACTGATATCCACAGACATTCCAATCTGTATGCCTGTCATTACTTTCCCTTTTACCCAACCCAAATCCGTCTCAATCCCCGACCTGCGTCTGTTTGAAATATGTAACGATGTCTACATGTCATATGAAAAGATCCAGCTTCTTTCTCTCTTTCATGTCATTTTCTGATTCGCATATCTTATTAAAATCTTTACATTCCTTTGCTGCTTTGAATATTTTACGAGATTACTAACGGGAACCTTACTTTTCGTACTACGTCTTGTATGATCAAGAAAATAAAAGAATTACAATCAAGATAGTCTAGAAACGTATCTAAAACCTTATAAAAGTATAATCTTTCAAATAAGTTCAGTTCCCTCGTAATCTTCGCACTGTTTTGGTGTAGATTCGAGTAAATCCCACAAATGACGTCATTGTAACGTCATTTATCGCCGGCTTTCTTCAAATCAGCGTATTTCGCCCAATTTGCATAATTCACTCGAGGCGGCCACGTGTCGCTTGCTGCGCACACTTACACAACGGATGTATGCAAATTTACGACGCGGCTGGAGGAATATACCGAAATTAAACACACGCAAAAGTATAACGCTCGCTAATTCGACCACTCCCCCGAAAACCGGGTAGCAATCTGCACACGGAAACGCACACAGCGGAAGTGCGCCAAATAAATTTCGCAGTTTGGACAATCGTCCTTCGTTTCATGTTTTGCATAATACCCGGTCCACGGACAATGCTGAGTAAGACCTTTTACTGGTTTGGAACAAGTGCGAATTACGCATTACATTACGGCGAATTATTAATTCGAATAATTAATTATAAATCAAAGGTCATTTAGGTAAAATATATTATAGCTTGTTAATGCTCATTTGACTGAGGTTAAAAAGTAAATTTATGTTTAGGCATCTTTATCCGATGCATCTGTTGTTTTTGCAGATGTTTTGGAAATGTCTGAAAGCAGAGAGAATGTTCTGGAAGACGCTCAAGGATTTGCGACTTCAGCACCTTACTCGCCGCTTCGAACCTAGACCCGTGCGGTGCTTAGCCAGCAGCCTCAAACGGACTGCTACATAGGACTAGAATATTGAAACAATTAGCAACTGAATCTTCTTCTTAGTCTCCAATGATCTCCAATGATGATGTCGATTATTACGGCATTCAGACCCCTCATTCAAACTAATATACGTTAATTTTATTCCATGATTTTTGGAATTCTGAATTAACATGTGATTACTTTTGTACATTAATGAACAACATTGTTGAAGACTTTTCAAGAGAAATGCCCCTTGTGCACTTTACAACATGACAGAAAACTATTAATTTGATAACTCGGCAATCGCAAACGCGACAATACTTTATTTTTGTATGTTTATTATTTTTTTCCTTTAATTAGATTTTTAATGATTTTTTAAGCACCCAGTAGGAAAATAGTATGACGAGGCAATTTCAGAAGAAATCATTAATATACGCACATATTGGTGACCCGGTCAGAAAAAAAAGCATCCACTATCACCCCGTAGATCACCCTTGAACCTTTTCTGATATCAAAGTAACGTGTGCTATCAAGCGTCCTATCGTCGATTCCCCTCAGCGGTATCGTATTTCAATTTCTATGCCTCGGGCTATTCGTTTCCCTAAAAAATCTTGACAGTCATATCAAGATTCGGCATCTTTTGCATCGGCCTGATCGTATGTCTTGAATCTTACGTAGATCTTTCGAGTTTCCATACATTCCAAGGAAAAGGATGTGTTTCAAAGAGTTTTGACGATAGTTTTTAGAAAAAAACGAAATGAAATGAGAGAAGCCTGGCTAGTTATTAATACAAATACAAGGGTAGATGAAATAGAAATAATAAAGTGTTTGAAAGTAATAGGTCAGATCAAACTCATTGGCATATTGCAAACGTAAAGTAATCTATTAAAATAGTAGTTAAAATCAAGATGGGTGTAAGTATACATAATGTTCATTCCAATTTATACTGATCTACATGACATTTTTGTGTAAATAGTTTCCAATCTCTTCTGCTTTTGGCCAACGATGCTGTCTTTTGATCTAACCCTCTCTTCTCCATGTTTTGTGTTATTATTTCGTCCCAAGTTTTCTTAGGTCTCCCTCTGCTTTTTTTCTTTATTCCTCTGCTGAGCCATACATTTTTGACTTGGGTTGAATTTTTCAGGCTTTGTAGATGACCCCACCATCCTAATTGTCTTTGTTCTATGTAATTTTCTATACTTTCCATCTCCAGTCTTTTCCTTATTTCGTCGCTCCCGATTTTGTCTAATAGTTTTAGTCCGCATGTCGGCGAGTAAATTTAAAGTAAGACGGAAGTCTCAAGACGGGAGTCGACGGTTGGTGACGATTTTAAACGAGAAGAAGTGAGGTTAGCGTGACTTTACGCGCACAGTTTTTACAGTTTTGTTATAGTTCGAAGTTTTGTTATAGTTTGTAATTTGTATATATAGTTGTGTTGGGAGAGGCTAAGAATGTAAGAATAACTAGAGTAATTGATCTTTATTTTATTAAGTTTTGTTCTTTTTTATATGTTTAACCTTAGTGAATAAACGAATTATACCACAATGCCGAATTCGCTAATAATTCAGTTCGTCCGAACCCAACGACAACACCGCAGGTTTTTCTTAAATATTTCATCTCCATTGTTCTTTTTTTCATCAGGTCTCTTTTAGTTAGCGTCCACGATTCACAACCATATGTTAGTGTTGGTCTATAAATTTTTATGTACATGGTGATTTTGGTTTGGGTTGATATTTCCTTTTTTTAGTATATATTTGTACATCGCGAAGTAGAGCTTGTTTGTGTTACATATTCTTGCATTCAATTCAATATCTTGGTTTCCATTACTTTGAAGTATGACCCCGAGGTATTTGTATTCGCATAATTGTTCGCTTTGTTTATTATCTATGACTATACTCGTCTTCTTTGGTTGCTTTGATATTACTACCACTTTGGTTTTACTAATGTTCATCCTCATTCCATTTTGATTTACTTCGTCGTGCCATTCCTTTATTTTTTCTGCAAGTCGTCCTCTGTCTTTGAACATACAGCTGTATCATCTGCGTCCTTTGGGATACCGGCTCAACGCGCTACCACTGCGCCACGGAGACCTCGGGAACCCGACCTGGAACTTCGAATTAACTCTTTCCTTTTGCCGCGATGTCTTGGCCGACTTTGAGAATATATATATGTTATATTGAATTTGGCAATTTAGTGTGAAGTTTGAATTATATTTGAGAGTAAGTCGGGGTCTTCGTGGCGCCGTTGGGCCGGTATCCCAAAGGTCGCCGGTTCAAATCCGGTCGGGAACTTCAAATTTTCTCTTTCCCTGCTAAAATTTCAATTTCAATTAATTAATTTCTTTGTAGATTCATTAATAGTGCTAAATGATTATATGTTCTTCTTTGATATGTCAATGCTACCTAGTCTGGGGTCGTTCAAATAAGACTGTATGATAGTAGTTGTGTGAATGAGTTAGGAAAAATCATACTAAGTACTTACACTCAAATATAAATAACTAATTAATAAACTAGTTGAAAACAGGTAAGATCCTCCAACACAATTCTCTATCACTTTCCTGATATGATTTTTTTCCTGATACCAACAATTCCTGACGTGATTACCTTTCTGATTGAATAAATAACTACCTATGACCCACTTCCCGGAAGTATAAACAATAGCTATTGAATCCCCAAGCCACAAAATGTCCCATCAAAGCACACATTTAGGTAGGTCCACTTTGTATGCGCACGGATTACTCGTTCTTCTCCATGCACAACGAGCTCGAATATAAACTGAGGTCGAAGTCCCACACATCGTCAACCTACCAACCTAGCCAGCGTTGGCGATGGTTAGCAAAGGAGGCGGCAGGTCGTGGCAATGAAGTGCCCTCTAACTAGACCTAAATAAACACGGTAACAAGGTGTATTAACAGCCACAGCGATATACATAATCGCGCATATTCCACGTCGCAATGTGCGGGCGGCAAATTGGATGCAACATCTCGTCCTACCCCCGTTCACTCTCCAACCCCTCATGTCGCTAGCCGTAATCAGGCTGAGCTGCTATAAACATTCGCAGTTTTGCCCCCGCACTAAACTACTAAAACCACAAACGCGAAATTACATTCTCATAGAAAGAGATTTACAAACTATTCGCCCCTAGATGCCACTATGGAGGGTTATGAAAACAGGGCAACTAAGCGTTGAGGGTGAAGTTTTGCAATTGAAAATGTTTGAAATTAATGTGTCCTTTGTGGAAATTTAATTATTTTTGTTGTCCGGACTGCACTTTTCCACTTTTCCGCCAACTTGGTTGGAGAACTCGGAAAAAGTTGCGCAGAAACTCCGGCAGCGCTGTGTTGGCAGTTTTGTTTGGAAATTAAAAAGCATATAAAACGGGGAAACAAGTCTTGAAAGTTCCCGCTTTTTTTCGGCCGATCCGGAGTGTGGAATTTCCTTTCGGCAAATTTTTATGGCGCGCACAAAGTTTTTCGCATACGAAATTGAAATTTCTAAAATCGATCGCGGTCTTTCGCATGTGCGTTATCGGAGTAGCGGCGTAGCGCGGCGTACTGATAAACGTTTATGATTTTTTGCCCTTATCGACAGACCGCTCATCGGATGAGCGGTAATGGACTGGATTTTTATTTTATTTCTATCCCTGCGAATTGCTATAAAAAGCGAATCGTCATAAAACTGACCGTAAAATCACCCATTGGCTTAGTGTCTTCTACTTGCGTTTACATATGTGTTGCGTGCGTAGGGTATATTCGCTTATTGTCGGTTTATTCGATATATAGCGAATTTTATTAGGTGATTTTTACGGGTTTTTCATTGACAAGTTAAGTGTGTTATCATTTAACCTATTGTCGCTCTTGAAATATGACATAATAGTCGGTGGAAGCGGTCCAAAGGACCATGGAGACTTGTTTTCTTCAAATTATTGTGCAATGTATATGTGTAGAATGTGTAATATATGTAGAATCGGTGTGAAGGACCATAAGGATTACATTCCAAAGTAATATTATAGTTTCGGTTCGAAGGTCCATGACGAGTTATTTTCTTCTAAGTAGAGTTGAACTATTGAACTTTGTAGAAAGCTGTGATATTGCCATGCTACTGGAAATCTCTATTTAGACAAATTGGCGATCGAAGATAAAAAAATCCTTTAAACGTAGATGAAGATATATGAGAGAATGTTCTAGATGCAAGTCTAGGAATCAATTTGATAGAAAAAATTGATAAAATTTGATATAATAGAGTGTAGAGCGGGTTCTAAGGACCATGAACGTGTGATCTCTCCGAAGTAGAGAGTGGTGCATCTGAGTGCAGGTATGTTGATCCTGTTTGGCATGGGCCCAATGAAGATTTTATCAAAGTGATTAGCGTTGACATTCAAAATAATGTTTTTAGATACGGTTCGAAGGATCATGAAGAGTGATTTTATTCAAAATCGAGTGTTGGACTACCTAGTATTACGAGTATATCCGGTTGAAAGGACCATGAAAATAAAATAGAGGAATGGAAGAAGGCTGATTGGACATAGGAAGAAGAAATGGGGAGTAGTTTATATTTGAGGACACCAAAAATATGTATGTTCTTTCAAATATCGAAACTTGAAAAGGTAGTCTGACCTCTTGTTTGGAGGAACGAGACAGTTTGGCACCATGTGGGACCGCCAGTGCCAATACGTCTACTAGGGAGGTGGTTCCTTTACCAGGGGGCCTTTTTATGCCAAGACGCCTAGGCAAGAGCACAAAGGCAGGAACAGGCATCTGGAGAAGTTGAAGAGCTTGATATTGGGACTACTCCTTTTTACTCAACTATTTCATACTAACTTATCCCATTCCGGTTTCTCTCACATTCCTCTGAAATTCTAAAATCTAACTTATGGTTTTAAAATAAAACCATATCTATCGTTAGTCCAACAATATAAAACTATATCATTATATCATCGGCCTTCCTTCTCTATCTTTCCAAATAGCTCCTTAAACATTCGCCCAATCCTAAAATCTAATTGGCCGCGAATTATAAAACTCAAATCTTTCATATTTACATCACTTTTTTAATAACCCTTTAATGACTACGCTTTTAAACAGTTAAATAAATAATTCACTCGGAAAGCACTAAAATACGCCACTAAATCTCGAAGAGAACGAAAATTCGCTCTGATGTGCAATGACTTTCGTAGTAAGTGCACATTGCTGGCGACACGCCAACCGCCGTAATTTTTGCACCGCCTTCGCCGGCAACATTAATCTGACGTTGTTTTCTCAGAGCTGCGCTGCCACTACCGCCACCGCCACCGCCGCCCGCCACTACCGCCTCCGAGTAGATTTTCCAGACGTCGATAAAAACATCCACCAAGCGCTCCTCTCAAATATGACGCGTCTGACTTTCGGGAAAAGTTGATAATAACCGCGCAAACAACTTTACGAGCAACAGTAAAACTTCTTCTGTTTTTTTCATTATATAACAACATTCCAGTTTTCATTGCGTTTTATTAATATTTGTTGAAGTAATCCAGATTTAGCAAGTCCAATGTATTTACTTTCGTTTTAGTATCTAACAATAGCATTTCCTTCTTCAAAAGCGTTCAAAAGCGATTTTGACGACTATTGTTTCAAAGATGGCGCTGTTGCTTTATTTTAGACTAAACTACTTCTGGAACTGATTATTTAGTATTATTTAGTGATGCAAATGTATTTATAACTTTGTGGAGTCATTTCTGCAATGCTGACTAGAATCCTTTTCTTATGTAGCTCCCTCCATTCTTATATAACTCCTCCCATTCTTATATAACTCCTCCCCTTTTATATAACTCCTCGCTTTTCAATGATTCCTTTCCTTTTTCTATAACTCCTCCCCTTTTATATAACTCCACGCCTTTTACAGAACTCCTCCCATTTCTATATAACCCTCCTCTTCATTCCTCCTATTAGATTATTCAATATGTGTTCACAATTAATGTAAGCAACAGTTAATAATTTTCAGAAAGGTAGTTGCTAATAAAAAAATCCAAAACAAAATTTCTAATCTCAAATAAGAAAGAACTAAAGTGTTACACATTTAATCAAATATACCTAAAATAATAGAAGTTATGTAAAAGTAGGTGGCACCAATAAACCAAATCAAACGAAGCGTTAAATAGGACAAAAAAACCGTCTATCATTGCAGAATTATGGTAGGACTAACATTTCCGAGTAGACAAAAAAAAACAACGAAGCTTCTAGTTGAAGTTGGAAATGAAACAAACAATTTGTAAGCGTTTTCCAGCAACACAGCGTACCGACGAGGCCTCGCTGTTCTAGTGGAAAGGTACGCGCAATAATGTAGAAATAATGAGCACCACGCATCGAGGCAATGCGCTGAAGCGAGATGTAGCGCGAGACAAATTGCCGTCTTTTTGTCGTCATTAGTGCATTGCCGTCGCACGCGCGTCATCGTCGTCGGCGGCAATACATAGTCGCTCACCCCGTCGTCGTACCAGAGAGCAGAAACTTAATTAATTATTTAACGACACGACTATGATTATATTCGGATTACATTCGTCGAGCTGAGGCGTGCGCGCCAAACGACCTTAAACCAACTACAAAAAATTGTAATTACATCAACAATACCCAATAATGCAGTGCGAAAAGCAGTTCATTCCTGAGTAGAGCAATAGCGCCATCTACGAAACAATAGATAAGACATATTTGTTGACATATTAATGATAGTTGGGGAGGAAGGATAATTCTCATTTCGCATACCAGAGAATAAGGATATAATGAATAAGGAGAAACTATATAAGTATATAGGAAGCAAGAAAATAAGTGTGGAAGAAAAAATACTAGCTGCAAGAGCTAGATGCGGGTCTGAGGACCGGGGGAGAAAAGTATGGATGGGGGAACAGTATGTCAGGTGTATACTTTGTGGAATGGGCCAGGATATATGGGACCATATGGCGAATGAATGTATAGGGCTGGAAGGGGAATGGGCGCATTGGGTTGATTGAAAAAGAATGGCAGGGGGTGGCAGCATTAAAGGTCCTGACGAAAAGAAAGCAGTGGCTGAAGAAGACGGTCGAGCGAGAAGAAGAAGAAGGGGGCAATCCCATAGAACGGCGTCGAGAAGTAATGTAGTATTTTTTTCTTTTTCTCATTAAGTTAGTTTTGTTATTGTTTTCAGTTATTTTAATAAGTGTGTTTAATGTTTAGTTATATTTTCAAGTGTAATGTTTAATTGGATTATGAAAAGTACGATGTAATGCCAGTAAAGGTTACTTACTTGTTTTTATAAGTGGGAGGAGTTATATAAGAGAGGGAGGAGTTATGTAATAACATGAGGAACTATTAGGTATAGTCAGGGATGTAAGAATTAAAATTTCATCAGTATTATACCATAACAGTGAGGAGGAAGTAGTATATTGCCTACTTTGAGAAGTAGGAAGAGTTATAATAAAAATTGGTACAATTATTACAAGGCATAGATGTCCAGAATCATGATCTGATTTTCTATCGAACATATCTTATTCTAATGTAGTTATAATATATAAGTGGGAGGAGCTATGTAAGAATGTATTTATTGTGTTATAGTTTCACATATAGTAACTAAACCATGAAGTTGTAATAACTATAGTTTTGCTTATAGTATTGTGGAATAAGTAGTTTATTAAAGTGGGAGGATATGCTCCGTCAGTGAAGTCATGTATTAACTCCACCTACTTTTATTGTGACCCCTCCCACCTTTACTGTAATACCTCACACTTCTGAAAATAGGATATCTTCGATTTTTAATGATTTTTTTGTTTATAGATATCATTCATCTTAGAGTTGCAATAACTCCTCCTACTTTTATAATAACTCCTCCCACTTGTAATGTATAACCAATAAAATTATACCTTTAACAAAAATGGAATGCAGGGCGTTTTTACGTATCCTCATTTTGTAAGATTGCAAAAAATGGATATATCATGTTGAATTAGAGATAAAACATGTAAGCGTTGTATGATGCGTTTCACAGGTGAATCATGTGAAAATAAATCATCTCAAGCGCATGCCCCACCCCAATCGCGGCTCCATTTCCATGCTGTGTGGTATGCTAAAACCGAATTTCCTTCTACCGCATGCAACATTCGAATCCGCTGAGCCCCCACTGGAATTGTTTTTCCTTCCCTCACCTTCCCACTCATCCCCCCTCGTACTACCCACCCCTACTACCACCCACCCCTTCTACCATCCCACGTTCGCTTCTTTGCCGAATTCCAACCACCTGAACAAAAACCAGGACCCTGTTGGCCGTGCGCGGTGGCGGCGCAAAGCCGGCTGCAAATTGGGTTTGGTCCATCCGCGTTCCCATTCGTTTTCCCTTCGGCGGCGCGCAACCGAGAAATCCCACTTCGCCACTGGCGGCTGACGGCCCACGGACCGGGACAAGATCCCCACGTGAATATGAAGGAAATTGGCAAATTGGCAACATTGTATAAGAGTCGGTGGTAAAATCCTTCCAGCATGTGGATGGCTATCTCGGGATGTGGCCAAATGCGTTTTGAGAATATTGACAAATTAGAAAATTCAATATTAATTCGGAAAATATGTTTCTTACACCATGAGGAAAGAGTCTTGAAAGTGGAAGAAGGTGAAATAGGACTATTTCGTCCCAAATTACCCTGGGAAATACTAGATTTTTTAGATGGCCAACCAAATATGAGATTCGTTAAAATAACTTATGTTACGGGGACGGAGTGATTATTATCACTCATCTATTCATATAACACTTTTAATAACTCCTCCTACTTTTGTTATAACTCCTCCCACTTTAAGATGGTAATAAACTACTTTATTCACACTATTATGGTGTAGTACTGAAATAATGATAATTTTATAATCCGACAACTCTGAGTACATCGCAAAAGCTCCTCCCATTTTTAGATAACTCCTCCCACTTATGTATTATTTCCATATTCTTTACTTTAGACTGCTCTACATTCTCTACATTAGAATAAGATAAATTAGAGGGAAGATGTGATGATGATCACGCATCTACACATCTACCTGAATCTATTTTTGTTGTTTTTGTTGTCATTTCTATAGTTGCGTCTGTACGTTTGAGATAATTATCAAAAATGACAGGATCGAGTGCTAGAGAGAATAAATGGGGGCGAGAGAGAAGAAGGATGTATGAGGCGGGAGGGTTATCGGAGATGGCGGTGAGGCAGGTACGGGAGAATGGGAGATCGGTAGAAAGGGTAATGAGGGTGAGAGTCCGGGAAGTGGAGGAGCATTTAGCAGGAAAATGCATGGGAATGAATCAGGAATGGGCGAGAGGTATGCGAGAGGGAGGGAATGTGATCGTGAGGTGGTTAGGAGAAAAGGGAGAGGGGGTCGCCAGGGTGTCCGCGATAGTAAAGGAGAAGAGAAGAAGAAAGGCTCGACTGGGGATGCTTACGAGGCGGGAGAATGTACAGGAATAAAGAGTGAAGGTGTATTTATTGTAATTATGGTGCCATATTTAATATTTTGTTAAGTTTGTTAAATAGTTGTAGAGAGATGGAAGAAGGAAGTTGGATAAGCTAAGTTATGCCAATATCTTATATATCAAAAATCCAGTATGACTTAATTTGAAACATGGGAGGAGAAGTGGGAGGAGAAGTGGGAGGAGTTACAATAAAGTAGGAGGCATTATGTCAAGACATAACGTAATTAATCGTATTTTAAGAAGATAGGTGTTGCACACTCTACAAATCAGTTACAATTTATTTTAAACAAAAGAAAGCTGCCTCAATTTTGAACTCAATTCACATCCCGTCAATATTTTATAAATTTTACACGTTTCTATTCGAAGGGCTCGGGAAACTTTTCATTGAACCATAAACAAGGCTCTCCCCATAGGCGTGAATATAATATATAACCTTTTATATTAGACCTGGGTATGGCTTACACTTTTATCGAGTTTAAACACTGTACATTGAATATATTAGTAGGCGAGCCTTTGCCGCCGCCGCGGCCGTGCGTCGACGTCGTGCCCCAGAGGGGCGGTGGCCTGTCATTTATTCTACCATTTCGCGAGCAGGTACACACTTAACCAGCACGTAACTGACATCATACGAATTAATATAAACATAAACCTGGCATGCTTCGCCACTGGGTTAGTAGGTCATTGCCGCAGGTATAACGATTTATTAATTCATTAATGGAGAGGACTGTAGGTTGTTGGTAAAACATGTAGATACTTTCGTGTGAAAACACAATTTTTGTCACTGTTTTACAAGTTTAATAGATAAATCGTACGATGTACATTTCGCCGTTAGGCATCGTCGGGTACTAGCAAGCCAAAAGTTACAAAAGATGTATTTATAAAAATTTTACATTATTAAGTTTTATGATGTGTGGAGACGAACTAGTGGGGAGCTGACCAAAGTATCGGTTTTGTCATTTACAACGAGGTCCGGGTTTTTTGAAATAGCCTGCTGGATGTATATAGCCTCCAAGCATTGAGCTTATAGTTTTTATTTGTGTGGGTGTAGCCGGCTTAGGTTATCAATAGTGCAGCGATGGTCGTTAAAAATGAAGTGGTGGGTGAAATGAGGTTTGGATCTCTCGTGCTGTCAGTGGTGCGCAAATGTTCTTTAAACCGCGTTTCAAATTTGCGGCCGGTTTGTCCAATGGATATTTTGTTGCAGTTCGAACATTTTATCTGGTAAACACCGGAGTTGTGGATGTAATCGTTTTTTGATTTTAATTTGGTGTTTGTTAGAGTTTTGAGTGTGTTGAGGTTGTAAATAGCAGTTTTTAGTTGAAGTTTCTTGCTGTTAGTGATTTTGCCTAAATGGGGGATTTTTATGTATTGGGAGATATTGAGAGGTTCCCTCTTTACGGGAAAGAATAAGTTTTGGGTTAGTTTTGTGTTCTTTCTCTGCAAAATTAGATACATCCACTTGTCTCGGTAGCCATTACAATTCGCAATATGTAGAATACTGTTAAATTCCGAATCATAATTGGCTTTTGTTTGGGGTACCGAGATGAGCCGATGAATCAAAGCATTAAATGCAGATAGCTTAGTGGGCATGGGATGGAAGGAGTTGAATGGGATTACATAGTCTGTGGCGGTCGATTTTCTGTAGATAGAAAAATCAAGTTTGTCAGTCAGTTTTTGTATAGAAAGGTCCAGAAAATTTAAGGTGTGGTTTAATTCTTTCTCGATTGTGAAAGTTAAGTTAGAGTCAAGTTTGTTGAGATATGAGAGAAATTTATCTAATTGTCTGTCAGTGCCGGTCCATATACAAAAAATGTCGTCTACGTATCTTCGCCAGGTTAGGATATTGCGGGTGAGAGGGTTATTGGAACTGAAAAGGTTCGACTCGAATTGGTCCATGTAAATTTCCGCGAAAATAGGTTATATACCTTAGGATAATTGATACAGAACATCAGAGATATCTGGGGTATTTCAGAGGCAAGCAATTCAGGCATTTCAATGCAAAAGTAAATTAGAATTCGAAATTTTTGGAAAGGTGAAAATTAATTGGGAGGAGCCAAATTCATATCAGTGGAACCTTAAATATAATCAGGGGATACCTAATATAAAATAATCTAGTCAGCTAAACTAAAATTAATTGAGAATCTCTAACTATCCTAAAAATAATTTGATATATAATCATTTTACATATCACTAAAATAGATTAAAGAAAATACCTTGTCTAAAAATAGGAGGAGTTACAGAACAGTGAAAAGTGTTAGTTAGACAAAAATTTGATAAATGATTTATCAGAGTTTATTAATTTCGACAGTATATATATATTATGTAATAGGGGAGGTGCTATGAATAAGATAGTCGGAGTTATAAATTATGAGGGGGGAGGTTCGGGAGTAAAATTTTATATAAGAAGTTGATGTAATTAATACAAATACCACCTTAGTATGACCCCAAAATCATCCAAATATAAGAAAATCCAGCTTTAATCACACTTTCATTTATTCAATTCCTATATTTTTTATTATTTTCATAACCATAAGCTTTAACAACGCAAATTCGTATAGATGGCGAATTTATTCAATAGTCAAATACTAAATAAAAAATAAATAAATAATCTTTACTAATAAAATAATCTTTAACAACGTTTATAATCTCAATGAATTATGGCCAAACCAATAGTTTATGTGGCCAAAAGAAAGGGTTTATAAAATAAACGAGAAATAATCACGTATAAATAGGTATATCGGTCACGGTTATCATATTTAATATGCTGCTTTTCTTCGAACGAACGCCAGTGTTGCAGAAACGGTATTGTAATAAAGCGATCGACCGCACCACGTGCATTTTTCAAAAGCGGCAGCGGGTGGAGGAGTAACCTTCGCCTGAACTATAACTACCTGTACTATAACGACGCCAACGTGGAGCCCGCCTACGCCAACGTGAATAGACATGTCAAGGGCACATGCCTCAAATATATTATACTTCATAAAATTACAATCGGCCGTAATGCAGAGACGACTTAGCTGGCACGCGATTTATTCATGCACGCTTTGCTTAATTCATTGAAGTTTGCACGGGGATTATTGTATTTTCGGCATGTGTTTCTAATTATATTCGTTGAATGTGTCTAGGTGCGAGTAGGTTTGGTTGGTTTTGGTTTAATTTGAGGAGGAAATATTTTGTAGTTAGTTCATTTCATTGTTATTTGGTTTTGTTAGGGGCTTCGAAATTGACCTTAGCCTTTCTCAATTTTTAAGCTCATTTAGAACTTATCTGGGTTAATTCGAGGATTCTCCTATGAATCTCCTAACCTCATATCCTCTAAAATCTATCAAATTACAAGAAATTAACTATAACCAAACCATGAGATACTAATCCCATAAAAAATTAATTCCTAGTATCACGATCGAAGATTTTGAATAGGGGTTCACTCGCTTGGCTTAGCTTGCGTGACAACCGGGCAGAAAGGTAAGGTAGAGACATAGAAAATATTTCTAAGTGCAAAATGTAAGTATTTATTTAAAGACTCACCAAAAGGTTTTATACCTTTCGGCTTGGGCATTGCACACTGGACAAGAGCAGACGACTGGCGGCGGCTTGGTACGAACTGACTTTTTCAGTCGGCTGAACGTCGATTTTTTGGCCTTTTTGTTTAGGTTTGCACAATTCTAAGAAATTATCTATGCTTAGCCAGAGCCCAATATTCTTCTTTGTCATATTGTAACATTGTAGTCGCTTGCCATATAAAAGTAACGTATAAAAATGCATAAAGACGATTGATGCACAAGGCGCGCTCGCACTCTATAGCTGAACGCAAAAATGCTTAAGTCAGCAGATAATAAATGAGCGAAGCTCTGCCGCTCAATAGATAATTTTATATTTTTGTTAATATCCTTTTGATGACGCGCTAATGATGCCCATTATTGACACATATATGTTACATATTTGCAATTAGCGAGTAAATTGGTATCGCGTAAACAACATTATGTATTCGCACCCCCTGGGGTGGATCAACCCCAAACTCTTTCTTCCCTCTCTCTCCACATCCATCCCGCAGACCATGTCCGCTGCCAACAACTATCTGATACATGTAATATCTATCAATAGACCTACCACCTAACCACTATCCCCTTACAAACTAAGCCCACAGAGGCACATAATGCACCACACCCGAATGCAGGATGTATAAATAGCAAATAATTACATAATTGCTATTCTAATGGATTCCAATTACCAGCGACGCGACGCGTGAGTGCATGTTGTTGGGATGTTGGTGAACTGCCGGCAGTAAAGTACAACGAAACCAGAACCCATACAAATAGACGCTTTAGAACGAAAACTTCCGTGAGCCATTATTCTATTAGGTTACCGTTTACAGTGTTTAGGTTATTCTCTTCCCCTCGAAGGGGATTCGGGAAAGTTTGGTTACACGGGGATACAATTGATTTTGTTAGGGGTCTAGAGGTGGCTTAGGAGTAGGTTAGGAAATGAGGTTGAGAAAGGAGGTTGGGGATTGAGGTTGGGGAAGAGTTTGGGGAAGGATTTTGCAATAAGAGGTTGAGTTAGAGGTTGGGGAAGAAGCTAGTGGAAAGAGGTTATGAAAGGAAGTGATGGAATGAGGTTTGAGAAGGAGGATTGGGAAGAACGTTGATGAGAACCACGAGATACAGGTCCGAAAGGAGTATGAGGAGGATAGGGCTAGGAGGACACTCTCAGTAAATAGGTTTTTCCAACCCGCGTGCGCCTTGTGTAAAACATGCGGAAGACGGTTTCACATGTCTTCTTCCATCGACTCGCGTTACAATAATTTCCCTCTGAAACCGTTTTCGCTGCGATTTTCCCATCGAGCTCATATCAATATCCCACCATTCAACCCCTTTACCTAGAGTACTCTCTTATTGATCATCGTATACTGTATACTGAGAGTTGTCAAAGATAGTTCCTTAATATCTTCCTATGTCCAGGGCTGGAGAACTAGCAAATGATTTTGATGATTTCGAAATGGATCTGTTGGTCTATATTTAACTACTTCCTAGTGGATGACTGCAACGAGGATAAATGGAAACTATGGGAGTTCTTGGTGTCGACGAGACACTTTGTGAGCAGTACATTTACATGTGTCGTGTTTCCGTGAGCGATGCGACGCGACGAGACGACGACGAAGCCAAGCTATCGAAACGAAATGTGGCGACATTTTCTCATATTGAATTTCCATCGCTTACAACAACATTATATCTATTGATAACGATGATATTTCGGCTGAGAACTGGATACGTGCATAAATGGTGTGACTATTTCGACATTCAGGGATATTTCAATTTAGAAAGATGTGTTTGTTTCGTTATTCATTAATTTCATTTTCAACCTATTGTATTCTATAGTTGATATCGGAATTTTAATATTGATAATTTTGAAAACAAAAAGTCTATAGAATCAACTTGTGTGGCATTTGAAGGACCAGGAAGAATACAATAAAATGTTGAGAACTCTCTTAATCCCAAATTTGACCCAATTAGCTTCAATCTTTAGCTTTTCGCCTTCCTCCATTCTTCACCGCCTTCCTAGCTGACGATCTTAGTCATTTTCGTTCTAAACACTATATTCTAGACACTTAGCAACAGAGACTAGACATCAATTCCTACCATAGTCTATTTTCATCTAAAATCGGTGTTTTATATCTTTGGCAACCGTGACAGGACACCAATTATTCCTTATATGATCTAATCTAAAAATAAAATAGAACAACTTAAGTCTAACATATGACATTGACTTAAGAACTCATATAATCTCAAATTTGACCCACTTAGCCTCAAGCTTCAGTAGCTCTTCCCGTTCCTCCATTCTTCTCCGACTTCCCAGACTTTGTCGACGTGGATGTAAGCGACCAACAATGTGTTTGAGAGATGCTGGGGACCACCAAGGTGGTGTGCCACCCACTCTTATGACTTTTATATTATACAATTTCGTATCGTGTGTGCGGCCATATTTCAGCAGCGGACGAGTGCGACACCCCTCCTTTGCCTCCAGTCACCCCTCACTGAACAGAATAGCACAAGGCCGTGCACAATTCCACAAGGCACTCGGGTTCCCCCATTCTTCTCCCCAGCCTGCCGGCAAGTGTGCTGGACGACGTATATCACAAGACTACGACTGTGTATGAAATGTATGAAGTTTTCGCAAGTAGGGGAGGTTTGCTTGTAAGTTATAGCACCGACCCATTGCCCTCGGCAAAAATCCTTCCAGTCTCCATACACCAAGAATCCATAAAATATGATTACACATTACTTGGTCTCAACGTTTCATACGAGTATGTGGCACATTTTTTGCACTTTCATTTTGAAGGCGAGAGAATCTGTTCTAACCTAATCTAATCGAAGCGGGGCTATTACATGTTGGGAGAGGACCATAAAGGTTCACGATGATTATTTGCGACGCCAAAGGGCAATGAAAACAATGGCAGGTAATAATATCAAAGGTTATGAGTTTGGGATCGTTGCCGATTGCAACAATGTGACACGGCCAATCACGACGCAGGGAAGTGAATCGAATGACAATTGACAACCTCGGCAACATGATGCTGTCTGCTGCTATCCGGACCCACACTCACAGGATTATGTGCTTGCCTCTTTACCTGCTCTCCTCCTCTTTTAGTGTTTGATTGCTTGAAGAATGTGGGACAAGTGCAGATAGAATCACACAAGCGAAATCGAATTGGATCAAATCATCACATATAAAGGTGAGGATAAATGGGATGAAGATGGGAAGGATGGCAGAGAGGATAAGGAGGACTAGATGAGGATCGACATGATGGAGACCACGGGGATGAGGATGAGGTTGAGGATGAGACGACGGGAATGAGTATCGATAGTCCAGTATCCAAAGACATGAATACATGTACAGGAGATTCACAAACGGACAACACTTGACCTCAGATGAACACATTTAAAGGGTAAAATATGGAGTGGAATACACTGTATAAGATGCAGTCCTGCAAACTCAGTTGATCCCATGATCACTACAAAGCTTAGAATTGTGGACAAAGGCACAAGTTGGAGCGAGGGGACAAGGAACATTCACTGTGATATTTTCGGAAGACTAGATAGTAGAGGAGATGAAACGAGGACTAAAAACCGAAGGAAGGGTAAAAGGCGGTCTGGGATGTCGGCGTCGTTCCCAACACAATTCAATTCTGAGGGATGTCGATAAATCGCAATCTGCACTCTAGACCGTCTCATGTTATGAGGTCTTTGAGGGAGTAGTAGACTCTGTGACATATTTCCAGAAGAGAGTCTATCCTAAAGTTGTCAAAGGATATTAAAAGTGTGAAATATTGATTGAAGTAAGAATTAAATTAAAGCCCTGGGCGCATATGGTTAACCTTGCAAACCCTTGTCATGTTTTTAGATTTAATTAGGTTAGAACAGAACTGTACAGAACGGAGCGGGAGGCCAGAAACAGGAGAAGGAACTATGCAGTTTTGTATTAGTCAATATTTTAGTCTAGGTCATTAACTGCAAAAAGGGATCACTGCCAATTTTGCTCAGGTCAATAGCAAGTTGCTTTATACATTATAACCTACTCCACTTACTCTAACCTAACCCACTTACGGTAATCTAGTCGACTCACATCAATCCAGCCTACACACATGCACCTACTGCACTCACTCCTACGCAGTCCACTCACTCCAACCCCTACATTCATTCCAATTCTACTCCATTGAAAATATTTACTTATTTGTCAATATTTTACCCTCGGCCATTAACTGCAAAAAGGGGTCACTGCCAATTTTGCTAAGGTTAACTCCGACGTGCTCTACACACTACTGTACTTCCTGTAACCTACTCCACTCAAGCCAACCTATTCTACTGACTCCAACCTAGTACGCTCACTTGCAGCAAATCCACTCATTCCACACCAATCCAGTCTACACACATGCATCTACTGCACTCACTCCTACTCAGTCCATTCACTTCCATCTACTTCACTCTTTCTAACCCCTCCAATTCCAATTCCACTACCCTGAAAACATTTTGTTGACCTGAGTGCAGTGCGTGACTTTTTACCCGTGTTGTTGGAGAGAGACGTTAGAAGCATTAACTCTAGAGCAGGGGTGGGCAAATATTTTGATAGTCGGGGCACATTGCAGATGAAAATTGGACCTCGGACCAAACAGTTATGTTTTTTAATTTTAAGTACAGGTTTTGCTAAGGATATCGGATTATATATTTCAGATTACCCCCGGGGGTAATCTGAAATAAATGTATGAGTTTTTTTTTAATTTATCGAGCATCGACTGCTATGGTCATTAGCTCTATTCAAATCTTGCTCAATGTAATTAGTCATATTAGAGGCTAATACTATTGATAAGAAGAACACATCAACCATACCACTGCGCCACTTGGCTGGACATGTATGAGTATTGCTTAATATTTTATCTAAAAATTTTTATGCACTAATTTAGGCTAGACAAAAACCAATATTTGTGTTTTTAATAATAATATATACAATGCTTCATGGGCCAGATAGAATTTTACCGGGGGGTCGAATTCGGCCAGCGGACCGCCATTTGCCCAGACCTGCTCTAGAGGCTTGCAGCAACATAATCCCCACAAAGAGGGGGACATGCATATACGGAAGAACCACACGATGCGTTGATGAAGTCGCTGAAGCTAGGGAATTCAGCCCCCCAAACGTTGTTGGCTAATGCAACAGTGCGAAGGATTGATAGATAGGTGATGGGGACGCCATGATATGACCGTAGCCGGAGTCTACTCTCTGTTTAGCGTTGGGAAGGGATAGCGGATAGAGGACTACATCTGGGAGATAAACAGCAGCTCGACTAACTGGATCTCGATGTTATAAAGTCGGGGAAGCAGAACCACTATGTGGGTCTAGCATTATGAGTTGTATGGGACAGCAAATTGACAGGAGCGTATTAGTCCCTGTAGGCCTATCCTCCATGAAAGACTCCCGCCCAGATGATACCACAGATCCCACAGATCACATATCGACTAGAGATCAAAAATAACACGTCCAAAAATTGACACGTCGAAATTTATTATTGAGTTTATTGAAATGGAATCAACGAAAAAGAGCAAATAAAATATGCAAACATGTTCATGTTTTGGCTGGCTATTATTTACATAGACCCGAAAATAGGAACGCCTTCACACAATGCAATATTTAACCAGGATTTAATGAATCCTGAAGTGGCCTTTATTCGAGTACAGTCCGTTCCATTTATAGACACATCCCATTTCGCGATGTGACAGATTTAGTGGTGGACCCCACCCTCCACAAATTTCCCGAATGCAAATCATGCATGTTTGTACAGAATGGGGACCGGCATAACTGATCACCAAATAACCAATAGTCCCCTTTCCTTTTCACTCTCCAGCTCTAATTCTGAAAGCGTTCAACTGCCCCACACCCTCGTTGTTTCCACCTATTCCACACTCGGCAAACACTCCTCCACCTCCCGCAAACCAATACAAACCACTCCAACCTGATGATTCTAATGGATACACACTTGATGAACCACCACCACCTTTTAATGCCTCTCTCCACTTTCACCTCTCCACCCACCTGCTTTGTGAAATACACCAAATAAATCTTTAATCGTATGACATCGTTACAAGTTGTGCTAAAGGAGGGTGGCAAGAATACAGGGGTAAAAATGAGGAGCAGTTCGAGGTTGAGCATTGCTACTGATGGCCGAACGGTGTACGTTTTAATATTGCAAATGAAAAATCGATTTCAATTATGAACCACCAGTACGAGCCGGCCACCACCCTGAATTCCGCCGCCTCCGAAACTCATCCCACCGCTTTCATATCTCAGATACACCACGCTGGCATTATAATGCACACTGCTTAGATTCTTAATTTACCGCCCGCAACGTGCAATTTTCTTTATTTCTCCAACCATCTCTCTCTCTCCTCAAGCCACTCTTCCGTGGTCGCATTCCACGCACCTCGTAAATCTCGAACCGAGACGCGCATCGTCGTAATTATTTTTATTATTATTTGCCGTTGATTAAAAACTTAATCAACGGGCTATAAAATCGTTTTGCACAAGTTTGATTATACCTCTATTAATTTTACAGATTTATTGAGAGTGAATTATGTATTCTACAGATGGTTATTGATGAACTAGAAAACAAAAAGGAGCATTGAACAATTTTAATGAACTAGTTCATTTTATACTACGAATCTATCGTATATTCAATATAGATGTACCACAACGCGAACCAATATCCAACAAGAACAATACCCAAAAGATCTTGTTCATTTAAAAGAACTAGTTCACAAAAAATGAACAAGATGCAAAAAGCAATAAATGTAATAAATTATTATATTAGTTCATGCGAAACACAAGCTATGATTTTCTAACGCGATAATATGTTGTGAACTTCAATGAACTGAACAATTTTAATGAATATTTCTTATGAATCGATAAATTCAAATATATTCAATAAATATGTAATGGAAGAAGATCAAAAACCTAATTTAGCAGAACCTGTTCATTTAAAGAGAATTAGTTTCCCATAATCGAACTATATTGACACACTGTAAGAGGCACCCGTTATGATCAAAGTTTTACCGCGAGAATATGTTGTGTACTAGTTCAGTGATCATATTTAATCAACTAGTTCAAATTATGACTCCTGTGAATCTGTGTCAGGAAAAAATTCAAAAATTCGATATCAAACAATTACAACAACAAATTTATAAAATAAAACAATTTAAAATAACTAGTTCATGTCACGTCAAATGGCGCAGTGATATTTTGGATCACTGCTGACCATAAGGTCCTAGGGTTCGATTCCTCGTAGACGCCGAGCAAAATGAATTCTTCGTCTTGCAATTAGCAATAGTATTAGTTTGTAATATGATTAATTGCTTGGAATATGTTGTGAACTAGTTCATTGAATTGAACTAGTTTATTTTATGTCTCTTACGAATTAGATTTGCTAAATATTTGTAACTAGTAAACTAAAAAGCCAAAAAACGAATAGTAAATAATGTATGTGCAATTAAAACATAAAAAGGACGTAAAAAGCCATATTCGTAATTGGTAATTGAATAATTAAAAATTCCAATCGCGTAATGCAATGCAAGAACTCGATTACATCTCGCAGGCCGACTGGCTAGCGCTAAAAATGTGTAACGCTAAAAATTATTCCGGTCGGAAATTTAATTAGTGCGATATTTACGTTGAAAATTGAGCATTTTGTTTCCTATTTTATTTTATCCCACTAAAATGTCAATGTGACATAATTTATAGATTATTTACAATCACTAAAACTTAATTCGAAATCATGATAACATTTATTGATTTATTCCCGGTTTGTTCTACCTTTTTTTTCGAAAGAATTCGTTAATATTTACTAAAAAAAATTGTATTTTTGGTCCTGACACCTGGCCATCGACCATACTGGTCCTTCAGCCTGGATTTATATTTATTATGTATTTGCATTACATGTGATTATAGTGATTTGTATCATATAGTTACGTCACCACCTAATAGATGGCGGCAACTATGTGCAAACTACATGCAACATCATCTGCACCACCACAGACGACTCTACGCATCAGTCACCTGCGCATCTGGACATTTGTGTGGGGCAGATAAAAGTCTTCCTCCAACATTTATTGTAAACAAAAATCAATTCTATTCTTGCCTTAAATTTAAGAATCACTTATTCTTGATTCACGATGTAATTCGAAATTACTTAAGAATAAAGTTTTCTTGTGTCCTGTTGTAAATTTCGGCGTGTTCAAATATAAAACCACCAAATCCTTTCAACGTCTTGGACCAAGAAACATAACTATATGAATTGAGTGTTGTAGGTTGCGCACATTTGCGACTGTTGATGTTGGGTGTTTATTTTTGAAGAGTGTTTGATTTCGTGTTGTGTGGTTTTCATAGGTGTGGATTAATGTGAGTTGTAATTGTGAAGTAATGGATGCCCACACCGGGGACTCGAACCCCGTCCTGCTTCGTGGTAAGCGGAAGCACTACCGACAATATTATTATTTTGAACTAGTTCCTTGTTTCATATATAAATATTTGTGCTTCTCAGACAGATGATACGATGAAAAAAAAATGTATTTTTGGTCCTTGGACCTGGCCATCGACCAGCCTGTTTTTTTATTGATATTATGTATTTTTATATTACATGTTATTGTGATTTTTTGTTGTATCATATGTATTGTGTGTTGCGCACATTTGCGATTGTTGATTTTTGAGTGTTGATTGAAGAGTGGTTGATTGATGTTGTGTAATTTTTATAGGTGTAGATTTAATGTGAATTTTTTTGTGAGTTATAATTGTGAATAATGGGTGGTCACGCCAGGGACTCGAACCCCGTCTGTCTACATGGTAGACCGAAGCACTACTACTAATATTATTTGTATTATTGTTAAATACTCCACAAATTTTATTCAAATTCCAAAGTCAAAGTCATCAAATATATCGAATTAAAGCATTTAATAATATTCTGAATCTTTTTGAATCCATTTTTTTCGAAATGATTAAGAGAGTTTTCGTCTTGTGTAACTTTTCACGCCTTTTGTTTGATTCCACAACGCCAACGCCCTGTCCTGATTCCTCTCGAATCCAATTTCTACGAAGGTATTCTTCCCGGATTTCGGCAGCATTCTCAGGCATAGATAATCCGTGCCTGGGAAAACGTATGGTCCCATAAATTCTCAAACTAATTGCGCTCAAATCGGCGCCGCGCCGCGCCGCATCGCGCCTGACGTCGCAATCCGTGATCCAATCGGAAAAACGAAATAGTAAGCGTTTATTTTGTTTGCCGCCGCCTACACCGCCTCTTCCTGCCTTTCACCCTCCACCCGGCCGCCTTCAAATCGGTTCGTTTACGCTCGACGCGCGCATAAATAACGTGCAAACGAATGCCGAAAGGCGGCACAAGCACACTAATGTCGAACAATGATACATTAATATACCATACGTTCTATTTGCTTTTCGAGATTAAAACCTGAAATACCCAATGCAGGTCGATAAATAGTTTTCGGGATATCGAAAATTTAGTAGACGAAATAACGAAAAAATCTGTGTCCTTTTTTCGTTATTTCCTTAATCGGCGAAAATGGGCGATTTTAAATTTTTATAAATTAATAACTTGAAACCTATTAAGTTTAGCAAACATTTATAAGAATAATTTTCTATTTATAATTGTCTAAAATATTTAAAAATATTTTTTTTTAACTTCTCCGACCATCATCCAAATGTATACATACTTTTAAAAGTATATAGGAAATCCCTGTATACAGGGATTAAACATATTAATAAATGTAAAAAAACAGATTATATTAAACAGATTATAATCTGTTTTTTTTGTTGTAAATATACCAAATACTACATTAGGGTTTTAAGAATATGACCTGAAAATTTAAAGTTAACCCAATAAATAGTTTTCGAGATATCGAAGATTTAGTAGAGGAAATAACTAAAAGGCTTGCAGTAATCGATGTAAATCGATAATTTTTAATTTAAAAAACTGATTAACTTGGAATCTATTAACTTTAGCAAAATTTTATAAGAATAACTTTCGTTTTAGAACTCTCTAAACTATTCTAAAATGTATTTTTGAAATCTGTACTTTCAATAGTTTCATAGTTATTGCCATATTTTAAAAAAATAAACAAAAAAATACTCAAACTTTAACATATCCAGGCTATCAATACATTACAATACTCTAAGAACACACTGTATAATCTGATTTTCGTTTGTCGGAGGCGGCAGAGCGACCGACGCTTACCTCCAGAGTAACACATCACTCGATAGTCAATATATGACTCGAACGGTGGGTGCCGTTTGTACGTGTATGTCTTTATGTGGGTATGTGTCGATCGGTGGTCTGGTCGTGTGAGTGAGGGTGGGGGCAGAAAAAGAGGGGATGCCTGTGGGAGCAGTGCCAACCGGGTGGCTATAGAACAGTCTCCTCCGATGGTTTAGCACCCCGCCGTCTATACGCACTGTGCGTTTGGTTCCGCATTTTCCCGACCCTAATCTCACGCCTGCCTCCACCACCGCCACCGCCGCCTCTCGATGTGAATGCGAACCGCAACGTGATTCATTACGGTCGCTACCCTGCACTCACACATACATACACCCGCTCACCCAACCTCCACATACGCCCCCCTGGATTATCCTCGTACATTTTAAATTCCGCTCGGGTACACTTCAAAGACGGCGCAATTTATAGAAAATTGATTAGGTCGGAGTAATATTAATCATAATTATTCAGCGCTATTATTCTGATTAAAATCGGCAAACTGTCAAATGTAATTGATTTCTTGTTGATTTTGCCTCGCACATTTAGGAACCCTTGAAATTATTTTACACAGAGAGTGTCTCAATTGTCCGTCATGGAATTTAATAAAAAATTTTGTACGTATAGTACATTTATGGAAATAATTTTAATTAATAATTTTAAATAATAAGTTTTGAGTCATTTGTCCAAAAAAAATTTCAAAGTGCGATTTATATTGCTTTAATAGCAATATTCACTGTAAACAATATCATATCTATAAAGAACTAATTCAATGAACATTAATCAAAATAGGTATGTTTAAGTATGTTAGATTCATATTTAAATCTAAAAATGGGTAGTAGAAACTATTACAATTATCTCAGCTATATCCTAATTCGCTTAACTGAACTAACTTTAGTTCGCATCAAGTTTACCTTGTTGTGGTTAATAGATAGTTCAAAGCGCTTTCTAAAATATAACGTGTAAATACCGACGTAAATCGCACTAAACTTTTGTCGAAGTTTACGAAATGCCGTGCATGTGTCAGCAGGGACCTAAGCGGGTTCCAGTGCTTTATTTGAATTGTCTGTGTTTGTTCTAGGTAACTCGAGTACTCTTGTCACAGCAGGACGAACAGGACTAGATAGTAACGGCGGCGTGTAGCAGGTTTTTAATTAAATTGTAATTAATCTATGGAATAATGCTGCCCTCGGGTGGTCCTGAGCGCATTGCTACCACGCAATCGAGCTTTTGTCTTTCACCTGTCGATGAAGTGCAAAACGTTTGGTTGAGAATAGAGGAAGGACATCCCAAGAGTGTTCCCACGGGATCTCCGATGAAATTCGTACCAATGATGTATTAATAATGCTAGTCATCGTTTTTCATGCAACTGTGGGATTTATTTGTACCACAATACATGAAATGAAATATAAGATGTATCAGACTAAGATAACGAGGAGATCCAGGCAGCTGGTGACGATCGGCTCGTACTGGTCGACGGGGCAGGCAGGTTGATGTGAGCCTCGCTGGTGACGACGGCCGGTAGCGGACTCGGTGGCGGCTGCTGGCGCCGGTGTAGTCGTTGGAGGCGGCCGGTGAGGTACTCGGTATGGACTCTCTGTGACGGTGAACTCTCTGGTAGCGGCTGCTGGTATCGGGCTCGCTGTTGGTGGACTACGGTGTCGACTGAGTTACTGAATGAATGTGATGACGAAATGTCGACAGGTGACCATTTCTTTAGTGTCGATTTTGAGATGTCAGCATTTTCGATGTTTAGTCTCGGCGGATGTTGATTACGTGCAGATTATGGCTAATTGATGTTGATTGTGATTGTAGTTTATTGATCCTAATATTGTTTGTATATATTCATATACTCTTTTGCCCGATTTGCGGGCGTCAGGTTTAGTTTTGTATTTAACTTTGAGCTTTTATTGTTGTTTTCCATTTGTTTCGGTCCAGCGCTATTAACCCCTCTTCAGCAAGTTTTCCTCAATCTCCTGTTCTTCCTGGGTCTTCCTCGTTTCCTCCTCATGATTTTTCTCGCCTCCCATACCTTCTTAGCTTGCTTTTCCTCACTCATCCTATTCATGTGGCGCCACCATCCTAGTTGTTTTTCTTCAATGTATTTCTCAACACTTTCAGCTCCTAATTTTTCTCTGATGTCCTCATTTCTAATTTTGTCCATTTTTGTGACCCCTAAGATTTTTCTCATTACTTTCATTTCAACTGCCCTGACCTTGCTTTGCTCTTGTTGGGTTAAGTTTCGTATATGAGTTATCAAAAAAAAAAAAAAAAAAACAACAAAAAACTAAAACGAATTAGTTTTTTTGTTTGAGTTTATTGAGCATCGACTGCTATGGTATTGATAAGTTGATAAGAAGAAGAAGAATTCATTTTAATATGCATTCGAGTTTTGTTATTATTTATTTAATTGTATAAGCCTGTTAAGGTTACCTCGAAGACTGGAATGTCAATACAGATTATGCATATGCAATACTTCTGAACATCGTTCCGCTCCATTAGATAAACTATGGACAACACCCTAGTCGCCTGGAAACAACAAAATTAAGAAAATCTCCATTCCTTTCATAATAGTTTGAATTAAAATTTATAATAGTTAAACGTGTTGTGTATATTTGTTTCTAATAAAATAAGAAATCTTTTTTTGTCACTAGAGTCAGATGATTTCATATGTGTTATAGAAAACAAAAATTTTCGCAGTAAACTGTGCAACAAACCCAATTTTTCGGCATCGGATTTTACAGCAAAAACAGTTTTCGAGTTTGCTAATATCCGAACCAGAAATCAATATTTTTGTAATCCCATAATAAAACTAAGCTAGGTTAAACAGCTTTAAAAAATTCAATTTTATTCATAATTATTATCTTCTATTAAAAATTAAAACTGAGTCGCCGGCGCCGAGAAAAACACTTATACATTTTTGATAATGTTTGTTGGCATTAACTTGTGTTTTTCATTGTGCGAAAATGGATTAATAACAGACGCATCGACAAGCATGCGGAAAACGGCCTAAAATTAACGTACGTAACGTGCCGTTAGGATCTCGGTGATTAATTAATGAAAATTAAATATTTTCCCTCTGGCTATTGTTTGTCGGATAATCATAATATCAACGGAAATCCTCCTGCAAGACAAACTTCCATCATCTAACATCCTTAATATTTAACGAGCATCATCGCAAATGGCATCTCCTCCGCCAGCACCATGAATATAATGTCACTTATCGCAAAATCAACATTTTATGATACCTGCTACATTGAAATAGATATCAATAATGACCGAAGTTGAAATACTGCGCTTGACGGTCGCATTTATTAATTTCGCGATATTAATTTCGATGCCAAACCAGCAATTTTCGATACAGTCGTGGAATTATGTGTAATACTGTGGATGCGTAATGAAATGTTTCATGCGCCAGGAAGATAATTAAAATCTTTATGACTCACTCGACGCTATCCAATTCTGTAGAGCTCGCTATTCGAATATTGGTTAATATACTGGCTGCTTTTGAAAATGTTCTTTAAATTATACCAGTTTTGAACTATTGTAAGTAAAGAATTCAATGGCTTAGTAAAATATGATATTTCTGTGAAGTTAGTAAAAACCTCAGTTGTTTTAATTAAAAATATCTATAAGAAAAAATGAAAATAAAAAATAAATATCGAGTATCCCCCTTCACCTATAGATATGTTGCTTATATGACCCAAATTAGTATAAATTTTGCAAGCCCCAATTTTTTCTCTTGGTGCTCTAAGAAGTCGAATAAAATTTGCAATTTTCAATGCATCAACGCATAAGAAGACATATTCACTGAATTTACGCGGAAACTAGACGAGGGTCTAGGGTCTCAAGATGTTCCAACAAAAATATTACAAATTCAGCTAAGAATGTGCTGATGATTGAGTAAGAATTGCCAAAAGAAAGAGTTAAATAAAAGAGTTAAAAAAATAAACAGCTCATTAAGTTTTTTCATATGATGCTCTGGAGGTACTAGCCTTATCACCGCCTGTAGACCTCATGGGAGCACCGCGATATCATATAGACCTCCGATGTGCAACCAATGGACTTAGCTATGGAATAACAAGATCGCAAACCCAGACGGTGCATCGGTGGAGGAAGCGCCTGTTTGATTCACGGCTAGCGCGCTCTTCCACTGTAAAATATGTGAGAGAGAGGGAACACAGACAAACTAGAGCCATTTCTTCCGTGACGCGTTACGCAACGAAGCGGTTTAACCTCCAATAAGAAATTATCACTCCAAAATATCTTATATAAATCAGTCCAAAATAAGTAATACCCGTTTTGGTCCGCTTTTACCCCTACTGCACACCAATATATCGCACTTTGATTAATTTCACGTAATGTAAACACAATTAATTTGTACTCGAGTCAATAACATAATTGATTACTGAGATTCTGAGATTTATTAATAATCCATTCCCGTGTATTGCGTGCTAGACGTAAAGAATGCGAATAAATTAATCAGCATTATGATAAGTGTATTATTGAGTTTATCGGAGAAATTTGGAGTGTTTTACGGAATTTCCGAGGCGTAGGTGCAGAGATAACGCATCCGTTATTTAACTAATGGCGTAATATCGCTTTTTTCGTTTACGAATGCTGTAATTTTGCGTTTTTGTTGCACTTTGTGAGTGTTCCGAAGTATGTAGCGAATGTAGTGAACGTGCGTGGGGGGTCGCTAATCGATGTGCAATGACGCTTTCATCGTGCGTGGGTGAGATACGAAAAAAGCGATATTGGCTTCTGTCGTGAAATTCCACGCGTGCTCGCAACTGTTGCGAAAACTCACAAAACAGCAAAACACTGGAAACACATCGAGCTGAGTGATATTGTTTCAGTTTTTAATCGTGAGTAATGTTTTCTTTGCACATAATTTACATCAGGAAAGTCTATTGGATTGTGGTTGGTTGTTCCTGGTTTGAAATGCTGGGATCAATTAGCGATGTGTTCAAACTTGAACTGGTCAAAATGGTGATTGTTTTGAGGGGTATATACATTTTCAAGATAAGATGCAAAAATATTAGTCTTTTCCTCGTCTTCTTGAATTTCACGTCACATTTATATACTCGGTACATTTCCCGCTTTCTTTTTATACAATTTATTATCTGAGGAGTCAAAATATGCGCGTTCCCTAAGTTGAGGGCCATTTTTTATAACATTCTCTTTAATGACGTTCTTAAAAGTTATTATATGCTTTTTCATTATTTTGCTATAATGTAGCCAATTACAAAGTTGTAAATTAAATAAACGACAAACATTATACATTAATTGAAATAATATCAAAATATCACGTTGCGAGATGTAGCGGAAATGTAGCAACCAAATTAAACAATTGTAACAAGCATTCAATTAATATTCTCTATTATTCAGAAAAGCAAACTATAATAAAATACGAAAACAAATACTTTTCATAGTAATAATAGTACTAATAGTAATAATATTAATATGATTAAAAACCCAATTAAAACACAACGAACATAAAACAATAAAAGCATAGTGGCTTTGATTGTCAACCGCGTATGACGAATGAGCAATGAATCAAAACAATAAAAATCGCGATTCTGCGGTCGCTGTGGCGATTGCCACGATTGCGTCGATTGCCACTGCACTCCGAAATGCGACGGTCGCCTTCAACGGCGACGGCACATCCCGTCCGCTGCCAATCGATATGCAATGGATTAGCAATTAAATTTTGCATTAATGCTCGCCTAGGCGGGTATACGTGCACGGTGCGTTTGCGTGTTCCTGTAATTTAATTTTTTGCTGTATGCGAAACCGCAATCAACATTACCGATTGCCGAAGAGCGCGCGCCGCGGCAAAAATCATCCGGCGGCGAAATAGGAAAGTAGTGAAAATTTGCAAACGCCGTATTGCCAGTCGGCATTCGTTTATTATATTTCGATTAAATTCGCCCGTCTATATGCATTTCAAATTAAACGTAGAATTTTTATTAGAATTATACTCGTGGCGCCATCGAATGTTACTTTAGACATGTTTGATATTTTTATTTAGATTTTTATATTATTTCGTAAACCAGCGATAACAGAAGAATATATAACAGAATTTTTGAGCTAATTTCTTGGTTCTACTATCACAAGAAAGCTATTTAATTCTTTATCGTTCCATGTTTGAATGTAGATTCCAGAAATAATAGAAAATGAGTTATTAAGTCTGAAACTAAATGTTTTATTTATCTCTTTAATATTTTATTGGATTTATTTAGAAAAACTTACATAACTTTTATAATTTTTAAACTATGTTTTGATTTAAAAGACTACTAGAAAGCTAATTAAATTCTCCATCCTATCATGATTAAACATATATTCTACAATTAATATTAAATGAGTTATTAATTCATAAAATGAGTGTTTCATTTTTATTAGATTTGTTTACAAATACGATCAAATTTGTTGTAATTTTGCAGATATTTGTAGAGTTAATAGATTATTAGAAACTAATTAAATTCCGTG
>WSZQ02004673.1:25270-35306 GCA_019419845.2 Weissflogia rhopalogaster | reverse complement strand
AACATTGCCAAGCGAAATATGAAGATGATAGCATCAAATTAACTTTTGTTTCTTTATTGAAACAACCGATTGAAATTGTCGTGTAACTACAAGCCTAAAAGCTTTGAATTCGGAGATAAAGTGGCTTCGTAAAAATACACGTTTTTTAATAATATCTCGAGCTACACATATGATAAAGCAATAATTTTTATGTATATGAAATGTCCGTCCAAAGGATTACATCATTTTTGGAATTAACATGTATTGATAAGATGATATCATCAAATTAAATCATGTTTTCTTTCTGTTGAAAATACCAATTACTCTGCTAAAACGTAATAATCGTTCTCGTTTTAGCAAAAAGTGATATAAATCACATCCACATACGTCGCATAATTACAAGCCTGAAAGCACTTAATCCGTGTTTAAATTTCCTGTAGAATACCGAAGAATGGAGTTTCATTCCGTAAAAACTTCTCGTGATAACTCGCCTTAAATGTTACTCCAAAAAAATCCTCGTTTTCTAATAATAACTCGTACTAATCATATGATAAGTCAATAATTTCAACGTATACGAAATTCGCGCCCAAAGGATTATATCATATTCGAAATTAACATGTATTACTAAGAAAATATCATCGAATTATGTTTCATTAGTGAAATAACCGATTATACTATAAAAAACGTAATAATCGCAGTTTCCAACAAAACGTGAAATAAATTACAACCAGATGCCTTGCACAACTACAAGCTTTAAACCACTGAATTCGCCTTTAAATTTTCTATAGGATAACGAAGAATGCTGTTTATTCTGTAAAAACTTCTTGAGATAATACGCTTTCAAAATGGCCCCATATATTAACTCATTCAAAAAGCAGGTTTTTTGAAAATAACTTGAGCTACACAACTGATTGTTATCGTATCAGTCGTGTATATATATACATCCCTGAATCATCATCTATACATTCCCGAATCTATACATACCCGTCTTTATCTCACCCATTCTTATTCCCAAACTCAAAAATTAATAGACTATGTCATAAAATTACAAAAGCAATCGCGTCATGATATATGTTTCAGTATGACGTCTTTGGCAATCATCGTCAGACGAAATCCACGTTACAAAATCACCGCCCACTCGTTTTCTATTTGAACCCAGCACAAGTTTCACTTAAATAAAGAACACGCTTGTCATTTATCACCTATTTTTCAGTTTTTTCTGATTTTTTATTTATTTCTAAATTAAACCCTGTTTTTTAATGAATGATTGACATTCAATGTTCTTCACTAACAATAAGACTTTATTTCACTAAGACTTAAGACTTACCAATCCAATTTTAAAAACACGTTGAGTTAAATCCTGAAGAAATTGTCGTTTATGAGGATCTTTTCTATCCGATGGTTTAAAACCTCGATTGCTTTCAATAACTTCGTTCACACTATACGATTTCTGAAGATTGTATGATTGTAGAGGTTGGTAGGACGAAGAAGGATGACCAATTTGTTTACTATAACTCTGATAAGACCTAGAGCTACTTGTATTCTGATTGTGTGATGTTTTATAGGAGAACGAACTACTCTTTGACATGGTGTAACTATCATTTCTTGGTATTGGCCTCATAGTAATTACTTGTTCCACAAATAAGGACAATCGGGATATTCCGATGCAAAATTAGATCAACTGACACAGAAACTAACTGTAACTATTTTATGACCTGGCACAGTTTGACTTCGACACTATTTTAAATAATATTTCCTTTAATTTTTAATTTGTTCCTTTCTTGGTTTATATTATGATATATTTTCATTTGTATCACTTATTATTATTATGTAAACGCTTTAATAGAATTTAAGAGATTTGGAAGTAATAAACCAAATTGGCACGCAATTTTACGAGGCACAATAAACACTTCAATATCTTCACGAAGATAATTTCGATTTGATTGGCGATTGCGTTGAAGTGGTCTTTTTGATTTCGTGGATTGTTTGGCCGAGCGCCTTGCGTTTTAACAAAATACAAGCCTCGAAATAATTCGCTCGTCAGGCGCTCCGTTTTGGCAGCGATTTGGCGGCGTGCCAATTTCGCGGCCGGCGGCGGCGCGCAAAGCTTCGCGACTTTCTTTCAGCGTATATGTTTGTTTAACGCATGTTGTAATTTCGGTTTATTTTGGAAGAGGCGCGATGCGCATGTAGTGCGCGCGCGTTTAAGACGTGCGAATTTATGGCACACGTTGGTGATTAGTTTGTTAAAGCCAATTGTCCTCAGCCGTTCAGGTACTACTTGATCGGGCGTCGAATTACATCGTACTAATGCATCTTTAATTAAACCTACATCCAGATCGTGCAACACCGTGTGTGGCGCTTGAATTCATTTTCGGCCAACATTGGCCCTGGTTTGGCGGCCTTATTGTGCTTTAATTCTGTGCCAAGATGTCAAGATATCGAATTGCAATTGAATTGATACGGGAATTGAAAACAAAAATGGGATTTTTGTAATTGTTAGAAGATAGCATTAAATTTATGGCGTTGCAATGATGTAAATATTAATAATCGGGTATTTTTTATTTTAAAAAAAATGAAATAACTGGCATCCAGACGCGTCTCAGAACAACAAGCCTTAAAGCATTGAATTCGTCTTTAAACTTTATACAGAGTATTGAAACTTTTCGAGAAACAACGCTTCAAAAGTCATTCCACATATTAACACATTTGAAAATCTTATTTTATTACAACTCACGCTGGCCGCATGATAAGAGAATAATCTATACATGACTGAAATCTTCGTACAATTGGATATAAAACACTCCAAATTCAAATGTAACGATAAGAAGATAGCGTCGATTTAAGCCATGTTCCTTTCTTGAAATAACCGATTGCCGTGCTAAAAATTATAGACTAATCGCGTTTTTAATCAACAAAAATAGAAATAAATCACATCCAGTCAGGTCGCTCAACTGGTTAAATTCGTCTTTAAAGTTTCTATAAAATACTGAAGAATGCAGTTGCATTCGATAAAAACTTCCCGATATAATACGTTTGAAAGTTGATTTTTTTTACAAATATAAGGCTTATAGTGGATGGATGATAAACTGTTTAAATTATTAATTTTGGCAGTTTACGTTAGTCCGGCTCGAATGTTTTATAAACGCCATGTAATGATTCACTTTGATCGTTTTTGCTTATGTTTAGTTCTAAATTTAGTACTCACCAATTCATCATTCGATTTTTCCTTGTTTAATTGGTTCAGTTCTTGAATTACCTAAAAAAATGTTTGAAATATTTTAATTGCAATGATTTTATTTTTTATTTTTGAAAGATTGATTTTATAAAATTTCATCGTTTTCATTAAATTCATTTTTTAAAGTTATCCCTAAGAAAAATATATTTAAAAAGTTTTTTAAAGAGATTTTTCTATATAAAATGGATACAATGCATATAACCGTTGATAACACCGTTGACAGGTGCGTTTTAATCGATTATTGTTTAGTAATATCCTTATAAGTATATTTTAAAAGTTGAATTTTGAGTGAAACATTTACTCTTACCATGTAAAAATCTAGTTTTATATAATGGGGTGTTTACAAATAAATATTGCGTTTTTAACGCTTGGTAGTATTCATAATATGTAACTTAAAATCATAATTAAAATATGAAAGGGAAGTGCAACTCAAGGAATATTACAATCTTGCTTAAGAGGACCGGGTTTGACCGGTACCACGTAGCGGCAAAATGCGGAACTAAAACGTGAAATTCTAACTTTGTTCTAAAATATTTTTTAATCTGCGTGTTGCAGAATGCCCATCCTTGTACGGATCGATTCCTCATTAAATATAATTTGTTTTGATATCCACATTTACGCCTAAATGTTGGGTAATTATTGAGATTGTACCGCGTAAATAAATCTTTTCCGAGAAATGTCGAGTTTTAGGTTTTGCATTTTTTCTTTCATATTTCCTTGTTGCTAGGACTATAAATTTTGCACCAATCGATTCAGCGTGAAAATATATTCAAACTCCTGAAATAGTTTTTCATTTGATTACTAAGAACCGATATTATAACTCATGAAAGTTGAGTCTAATAGCGTCGATGATTTCACTATCAACTTTCATGAGTCTTAATATTGATTCAAAGAAATCAAATGAAAATCTGTCCAAGAAGTTTGAAGATATTTTCACGCTGAATCGATTGGTGCATGATTTATAATGCTAGCAATACGGGAAATATGAAGAAAAATGAAAGACCTAAAACTCGATATTTCTCGGAAAAGACGTTTTTTACACAATGAATAAATTAGTTCCGCATTTTGCCGCTACGTGGTACCGGTCCTCTTAAAAGTGTTGAATTTAAGCACATTTAGTTACTATGAGGCCTTTTATATACATTTTATACATATTTACAACAACACATTAATTGTTCTTGCGAAAATGAATAGATTAATATATTTTGTTAAAATTTGAAATATATATTTCCACTTTTTTAAACCAACTTTTTTACAGTAACTTGGTCTCCCGTACTCTTTTTACAAAAGCACTTCTGCGTATACGAAAGAAACTGACTGATGAAAAAAAATTCTGTATTCTGCGGTTTGCAAAGTCCGGAATAATATAATACTATTTGAGTCGTTCTTTCATTTAATGCATTATTTACGATTCTAAGTTCCATGGATGCAACTTGACAAAGCTTTAAAACCCTGATATTTATTTCTAAGCACCCTGAATTTATGAATACCTGTAACTTCTTTTGCCGATCCTTAGTCTCAATACAGGAAGGCAAATGTACCATCAGAATGTCGTCATTGAGTGATCTCAACGTCTATAAACATCACCACTAATCATGCAACATCGACATAACAGACAGAACAACAAACAACATCTTTCTTCAACGCCTGAATTAAAATACTTACCGAACTCTGATTAGAATTCATAGCAAACGTGTCTTCTTCTTCCTGATGTTTTAAACCATTCAATGAACAATCTTCCTTAAGCTCTGTATCTTTTTCCGCGTAATTATCCAAATCCGAAATAATTTCCTTCAAAGTATTCTTAATTTTCTCCTCTTTAATTTCGTTCGGCTTTTGACTTGCCAGATTCTTGATAAAGTCTGATGGTTTTGCAAGAGGTTTAAAGACATATTCCTCTTTCTTCTCTAAAGGTTCTTCTACTTTTGGTTCGATAACCGACTGAACAGCATTTTGAGTCTCTCTGATGTTCGTTTCAACTAATAATGTATTAGTAGCGGCATCATAAAGTGGCTCAGGCTCGCATTTCACCAACCATGAAATTGGTGGTGATGGTGGTCGAGCAAAACTTTGGTTTTCAGCTGTTGTTTCTTGCAAACCTGTGGAAACTTCGAACGGTAGGTCTATATTCCTGACAGACTCAACGGGGAGTAGAGGAATTGAGAAACCTTTCGATGAAGAGGAAGCTGAAGTTGAACTTTGCATAGTCGAGGAACTCATAGACTTAGATTCACTTGAGGAAGTTGTGCTTAAAGACTCAGTTTTTTGAACCGATTCATTAATTTGTTTGGCCAGCTCAAAAGATCGCAGCGGTTCGAATGGTTTTAAAGGCTCAAATTGTAGTGGTGCTTTTTTTAAGTCTTCTAATCCGATTGCATTGTTAGTTTTCGTAGAGTCCTACCAACAAAGTCTTCCTGAAGAAACTTCCCTTCAACTTCTTACACTATTTGGGGAGGGAGGAATCTAAACAATCGCAGCTAAACCAGGAGCTTCAAAAGTGACCCGCGAAGATACGCTCTTCAAATGTTAGTGATTTATGCAGTGTGGTTTTTGTTAGGACTTTAGAAAGCTATATAGAACTGAGCGCATTGAAAGCGCACGCAAATTAGTTACAAGTCTCACTTTGAAGCTCGGTTTATCTGCGTTTGTTCATCAAATAATAACAACACGAATAATGGCTTGATGTCTTTATTTTTCAGCGTAAAATTAGCAAACTAAAACAGCGTCTATACAGCAAGGAAAACCCAAAAAATCAACTTTTCAAAAAAAAAATCATTCAACTAGCCTCTCAGTTCTATATAACTTTTTTTGGTGTGCTCATTATCAAAAAAATATCATCGAGCTGTCTTTTTGTAGTTTTTGGAAGAGGAGAGAATATCACAAACAATGTTGGATCCTTACTTAACACAATTTACGTATGCAGATAAAACAATTAACATAAGAATAAACAAGGTAGAGACAATCACAATGTGAAACAATATCAACAGATAAGTTGTGTGCTATTGCATTTTTTGAAATGTGCGATTGCTTGCGGTTTGCTTTGGGTTTAGCCCTCGATTACTTCTTCGTACTCGGATACTTCTTCGGAGGAGAAGCTCTGAGAGCTGGAGATTTTGGAGGAGAATACCTTGCTATTGGAGCTTACCGATTGGGATACGCTCTGTTGTACGACACAGCTGGAGGAGGACTCCGTACTGGAGAAGGCGTTCTCGGATTGTTCGACGACTTTGCTCTGATGAGTTCCTTCAAATGTGGCGCTCTTTTCTGAAATTTTTGTATGGCCCAGATCCTTTGAGGTCTAGAATTAAAAGAATTTTGTTCAAGAGAGTTATTTTTCCAGAAGGTAAAGTGCTTTCGATATTTGGCGACCGTGACTGGACATAAGTAGATAGAGCTGGCGAGAGAAGGAAAAAGGTAAGATTGGAAGAGGTGTCCGTAGGGTATAGGATAAACGATAAGTCTATGGACACATGACCCTTCCTAAACTTGTCTTTTCTTGTATATTTTGGCTGCCGTGATAGGACAATGATATTAGAATATAGAGTCGGTGAAAGCAAGATGTGACTTTGAAAAATGAATGGGATAGGCTCATGAAGATGAAATCTTTTCCTTGTGAGGACAATATAATAAAAAGAATAGGGCTATCAAATACCAGGTACAAAAAGTTGGCTAAAGGGATGGTAAGGAATGAATTGAAGAGCAGTTTTTGAAGGAAGGCTCATTTCCGAACTTCTTTTATTCTATACTATTTGGCAACCATGACAGGACAATGATATACGAACATAGAACTATCGAGAGCAGGGTACAACTTCGATACAAAAGGAGGCAGTAATGGAAGTAAGAGTGAGCCATTGAAAAAAATCTTTGGCGGCCGTGACAGGACTATAGAAAAAAAAAAAAGATAAAGCTGACGAAAGCAAGGTATTATTAGGAAAAAAGAAGGAAGCTAATAGGTGCAAAATTATGAATATGGAATGATTTCGCAAGAAGGTGGTTTTAATTAAATATTTTCAAATCTATAACTTGAGATTTAAGACAGCAATAGTTGCACTCATAATTAGCTATCATTCTACATCGCGAATGTACAAACATGTCGCCAATATTTACATTCGCGTTGCAATTAATAAGCGTTTGTTGCGTGATTTTACGAGGCAATTTATCACGCAGCCAGAGACGCTAGACGTGACAAACACCTCGTGCATGATGAAGAGCAATCTAAATTTCAGCATCAAACGGCGAAAATTTTGCGCTTCATTTGCACGCACGCATCACAAATCAAATGCACGCCGATGCAGTGCGCACATGCTAAATTACTGCAACCGATGTGCGTTGCGTTGCGTGCGCAACACTCAGCCCACGTGCCCCCACAGACTCACTCCAGTCTCTCCCACAGACTTACTTCAGACAAGGTGGTTTGCTCGCTACTCTCGGACTCCTCCTGCCTAGCGACGCCGCTGGCGAGGACGCCCTGCTCCACGTTTGCAACCTCCATGTTGGCAGCTGTGCGACTGACGTGCCCGCTGGTTTCCTCTTCCTGCTCACGGCTATCGGCGGCGGCGGTGTCGGCGATTTTTCTAAAAATGAAAATGCACACAGAGCTGAGTGTCAAAAATCTCCCATTTCCGACGGCGACGACGCGCCGAGCGGGCGAAATAGTTTGGCATTGTCCACCAGCCAGACATTAAAGGCCGTTGGTCGTCCGTAAAAATAAAGTGACGGAGATGATATTAAAAGATCGAACAAGAAAACGCCTTCTAATAGACAGCACGCATGCAGCTTGGGCCTAGCTAAAACCTCTAGCTGAAAGATAAAAGCGAGTGCTAATGAGGCATTACGGGTTTATGGCAATTAGATTTTAATTAGGCGCGTTTAGCATTGATAAAAACACATGCCAATGGGTGTAATCTACGCGCTCGTGCGCATTGCATCGGGCGAAACATGAGTACGAACGATGATCGTGAGGCGAGTTGTATTAAAAGTACAAAAGTCTACAAGCGCACCACTTGCTTGGCGACCAGCCAGATGAAGCCAAAGTCGTAGCTCATAAATAAACTCGCAGCCGGCTAAAAAATCCAAACGCATTAGTTTATGTTTGCTGAAGTTGCACTCATCTTTTTCAATCATTCATCCTTTTACCATCATTATTATTTTTGAAATTATTCTGACATTGCATTGTTATCTTTATCTATGATAATACAATTATCTTGAGTACATATTGTCTTGAGTATAGAAAGGGGAGATATTATACTTCTTAAAAAAAAAAGATTCCTAGAATTCCCCTTCCTATATTCCAATTCCTGTTAATTTGAATTGGTCATTGTAAATATTTGAGTCAATTACCTCTGGTAGAGATCCCAAAGAAAATAGGCAAAGATTGCCAAGACCGGGAATTTCACACTTCCGCTACAATGTAAGAAACTTCAAAAGGCGAGTTGGTAATGTTTTGGTAAAGTTACCGTTTTGCTTGTTTAATGTGTGTTTGAATTACACTATACGTTACTCCCGAGGAGCAAATTAAAACGACGTTTCAGACTAAACGGTTGCAGCGTGGACCGTTTTCCTGGTAATCCGGCTTAAGAGTTACGAGTTGACAAGAGGATGTCAACGAGCCGAGCAAATAAATTTCGGATCGCGTCTATTTCGAGTTTGGTGTCAAAACCTATATTGCTAAGTTAGATTAACCTATTTCTAATGTAGAGAATTTTATTCGATTTTTTGACTTCTTGAAAATGGTACAAAACAATCAAGTGTAATTGTTTTATACCATTTTCAAGAGATTTTATGTATTATTATTCAATTTTTAATGTAATTTTAATTACTGTTACAATGTTTGATGGTACCACATGTAGTACCATTTTTAATTTATCTTTTGATGGATGCTGAATAAAATATCTTTCACTATCTAGACCAGTGTTTGCCAACCTTTTCTATACCCAGATCCATCTTAACCTGTCTAAAATTTTCGAGGGCCCTTCTCTTCGGGAATATTTGCGATTAGATTAGATTAGAAACCATCGCGTGTTTATATCCAGACATTCTTGACATCCCAACAGAGAATTGCCCAAATTAACATTCAAATCCCCGCGTGAGGTGTGCACCACATATTGGCAAACACTGATCAAGACCAAATTGAATAGATCCCATTCAAAAATTTGCATTTGCTCTTGTAATTCCCCGTTTTAACTAGGTCCTAGATGTTTTTAACGTTGGACTAAGATTTTAAAGATAATACTATACGAAATTTCTTATGAAAAAGTTTCAAACACGATATTCTTGCGTCAAATAAATCAAAAACTTTTCATTTTCATTGAATCTTCTTTGAGTTGAGTTGATTTTAAAACCACCTTGTCACTTTTTCCAAATTTAAATCTACAATAAATGCCTCTAAAACTAAATTTAAACCTAGGAGGTGGTATTTACAACGATAAAAAGCAATTTAAAGATCAAAAACACCACAGCTGGAGCAATGCAGCATCAAATTATCGACACCACAAAACGCGGCTTATTAAACTATTTATAAGTCAATTATCTATGTAAATCCAACAAACTACTTCCGGTGTGAAAGCAAAACGCGTTGCGTGTCGGCTCAAACTTACAAAACTTACCCGGTTAATTGCTTAGAGGTGTCATAACCGAGCAGTGCCCAAAACATATTCAGCCAATCACTCATTTCGCAGGCCTTTATTTCGCACTTTAAACGCTGATTAACTTCAATAATTAACAAATTAACACCCGCCAAAAGTCAGCACATTGACAAGCAAAGCAGCATTTCAATAAAAATTATGATTACAAAATATAGAGTGTGAAAATACTAGGGTT
>WSZQ02004673.1:13043-25170 GCA_019419845.2 Weissflogia rhopalogaster | reverse complement strand
CGTACTAGTCAAGGAGTATGTACTAAGAGTAGTGAGTAGAGTCGAGTACAGGAAGCGCATGTCCAATCAACAATGCTAAATGTCAGTGGCCTATTCTCCTATTCGCAAATCTAAAATTGCGTCTGTGCCGAACGCACGATTTGCCAATTTAAGCCTCATTAAAGTCGCGCACAGTGCATGCAAACTGATGTTAATTAAATCCCAGTCGGACTGATTTGTTTTCGCCTTGTCGTCTTCTTTTCCAGCACGAAAATAGCGATGTTTTTGATCGATGCGAGTTCATTACACTCGACAATTGTACCAAAGATATACATAGTGTTTATAAATGAATATCGGGGTTTTAAGCTTGTGTACAAATTATTGTTTAAACGCTACGGTGATAAGTGATACGTGACAATCAAGAGTAACTCAAACAGTTTTATCTAGAAACATAAAATTGTTGAATTTGAACATATGTCATGATTTTTAGGCTTTTTGCCTGAAATAAGTATACTTGTAAGCGATTATGTATAATTTATAATCGTTCGTCACCGAGATTGATAATTAGGGACCTTCCGTACGAATTTCGTCGGGCTTTACAGGAAAGACTCTTTTACTTAACACTTTCTTAATATCCCGTCCGCGCACTCTTCCCTTGTCAAAGGCAGTCTAGCACTGCTCAAGTGCTAGAAAGGGCTGCAGAGAAGGCTGAATATTATAATATGCCGGCAAGCAAATCTTAGCTAAAAGTCGCAATAATCCCAAATCGATAACATAATTTCGTTGCAAGATAACGCATGATATGTCGAGTAGTTGATTCGCCTTTATACACCTCGGAAAATTACTTTCTTCAAATATTGAAATTTCGATCATTTGTAAATGCCGAAATATTTTTATATTTATACACTTTATAGAAGAGGAATGTCTTAATCTAATGATGTTAATCCAAATTGGTAACATGATTACGTTGCAAGATAAAGCACTATCGACAAATATATAAAATACCTGATTCGCCACTATACCGCCAAGTAAATTACTTCATACAAATATTAAAATTTCGGGCATTTGTAAATGCCGACACATTCTTATATCCAAACACTTTATAGAAGAAGAGTGTCTTAATTTAATGACATTCATCCCAAATTACTAAAATAATTATGAAGCAAGAAAATGAAGAATCAAAAATTATATAAAGTTGCTGATTCGCCCCTAATTTAACTTGCTACAAATATTAAAATTCGGGGCATTCCTAAATGCCAGCCAATTCTTATATTTATACAACTTATAAAATAAGAGTGTCTTAATGTAATGACGTTAATCGCAAATTGATAATATAATTACATCGCAAGATAATGTACAATCGAAAATTATGTAAAATAGCAGAGTCGACCTTATATTACCATGAAAATGACGTTCTACATATATTTAAATTTCTGGCATTTGTAAATGCAGGCACATTCTTATATTTACACACCTTCTAGAAGAAGAGTGTCTTAATCTCTAATGACTTTAATCCCAAATTGATATCATAATTACGTCGCCAGAGAAGGCTATTGAAAACTTGTGTAAAGTTGCTGATTCACCTATACACCGCTATGTAAATTACTTTCTACAAATTTTAAAATTTCGAACTTTTGTAAATGCCGGCACATTCTTATATTTATACACCTAGAAGAAGAAGAGTGTCTGTGTCGAATAACGTTAATCCCAAAGGATATTTCTGAGACCTAACAAGATTGTAAGCTTGTAAAGAAAACTGTTTTCATTTCATATATTAATCATGATTCTAAGTTTCATGTAATAAAAACTACAAAGGTTTAAAACCCGAGATTCATTTATAAACACCCTCTTCCCTAAATACTTTCCATTTTATTACTTCCTTGACATTATTGTTTCGGACTTATACACTTTAGTTAAACTTTATATTTAAACTAAAATGTACGCTACTAAAACCTTATCATAATAAATCTGTCACATAAACCTGAAAAATAACTTATATTTAGTAACCTTTTTGTCTTCCCCCGTCTTTTCACAACTTTTCATCAAAGGCAGAAAACAATAATAGCTGTATCCAACTGGTTACAATTTTAGCTTTTTAATAGCTCGTTTAGCTCCTCTTCAAATTTGAACTTTTTTATGCCTCATAGCAAATAATCATTAATCTCCTCAGGATGACAGGACATATCGATTTTATTTTTAATCTTAACACGGTTTTCACACTTTCGCGGTTTCAGCAAGGTGGCGTAAAATACAGTATAGTGGCGTGGAATATAGTAAAATAAATGATTAGCCTTGCTCTGTTTTGTGTCGACAATAAACAGATTGTTTTGTTAACGTGGATTAGTGCCAACAATTCGTGATTTTCTGCACAAAAATGCGTGGCTTTTTGCACAATGACAGAACTACTGCGGTCTGCGGTCCGCGGATGTCCAGGTTAAATTTAGCGCATAACATTGCGTTAATATTTCACGCGTAACTGAATATATACAAACAAAAATGCTTCTAAAACGCATCCGAATTTACTGTTGACTATTAACAGATGCCTCAAAATTGTTCTAAATTTAACGTTATGTCTCATTTGGCTTTTCGGTTTTGAATTAAACTTTCCTGTGAAATATGATATGTTTTGTAGCATTTACTCGCACTTTAAAGATTTTTTACAGAAAAAGAAACAGATAGAAATTACTTGTATATGTAACAAATGAATGAATCACTCGAAAGAAATGAATTAGAATATGAATTGATAATGAATTATATGAATTATCTTATATGTTAGTCATGTTTAGTTTAATTGTACTATTAAGAAACTTTTTTACTCTGGGTTTTGGCCTGTTCAAGTGTGCACTACCATTCATCTTATCAACGCGCTACCGCTTTCCATCCCCGACCAGCAATCACTGCTACGTCCCTTTGAACCTAGTTCAGGTTTCCTGCTTTCTGTTGATCTTTTATCTATTATCAACTTTCTTGTTGCATTTTCCTATGTACCTAGAAATTTATAAATCCTAAATTAAAAAAAGTTCGTGGGCATAACTTGAACTCCCAACTCTAAGGTCTGTAAGCTGACGTGTTCAACAAACACAACACATTACAATATGAAGAAAGAAGAATATGTTTCAGCCCTATTAAACCACCGAACAACTATCAGACTACAAAGAAGCCAAAACAAAATAAAATCAGAGACCAAAGAGAAAACTTGCAAGTGCATAGATGATTTGAAACTTACTGTATCAATGATATATGATTCAAAGAACACACCCTGAAATTTCCAATAACATAACTTAATTAGAAATAGGTTTGCCGAAAATGAAAAGGCCAAGTTAGTTTAAAGTTAAACTCGTTGAAATTGTAACATTCTTGATGACTTTTTATATTTAAATTTTCAGGTTAAGTTTGAATGCTTTCAGTTGTTACTATAATATAATGTTCAGTATCATCTAAAAGGGCGTCCAATTGCCTATATACTAGCCCAAATCTTCAATATTTAGAAAAAAATCGAAGGATTTACAAGGCCTTTCGATAGACTTTTTAAATTTTATTTTTTTTTGACAGATTCTCTTTCAATATATGAAGACGGACAATGCGTGCACACCCCTTGTCACCAAAGCAAATTTTCTGTCGCAATCTCATAGTTTTAGTAGAAAAAAAGAACTAGGATTACCGAAGTTCTTACCGAAGTTTCTTTTTCGAGTTCTTTTTTTTTATACACGTTTTTTTATAAACTTTTTATAAACTAGTATGTAATATGTAATAAGCAATTTCTAGATAAGTTGGATATTCAAAGTTAGGTAACAGGTCAAACGCAATTTGTAGATAACTTACAATTCGATGGTTTTTGTAAGGAAAAACGTTAGCTTTGCCGCGCGATGCGTTCACAAACACTATGCGTCCGAGTCCGAGCACGTTTTATCTATTTCGAAAAAGTCCGCTGGGCTAAGTTTAAAGAGGCCGCCCGAGGATGACTAATTCCGTCTGCGAGAGCGCCGCCGACCGCCGGCCGCCGCCGCTGAGATGTGCGTGCGCGCGCACGAGCACTTCATTAATTATTAAGATTTATTAAGCGCAAATAAAAGGCGCAAAAGAATCGCGAAGGCGGTGCAGCGTATCGCATCGACCGATGCAATCGTGCAAGAAGCACCGCCGGCTGTTGTCTGCACACGTCTGACCGCCCACAAACGTCGACCACGTCTTCGTGGACATAGTCGGTGGGGGCGGCGGCGGAGGCGGCGGCTGATGAGAGAAAAAAAAAAACAGACCCTGAGACACACGCTAGGGATTAAGATGCTGTGCGTTCGCTGGTGCAGCTTGCGGGTGGCAAGCCGACGGGCTGGAGTTTATTTTAAAACACGTCGCAAACACCTGACGTGATTCCATTTCGCGGCTATCCGAAACCGCGTTTGCGTCGTCGTCCGTCGTTTTGCCCGCGTTTGTTTTTCCCGAAAAATCGCCGCGCTCGCGTGAGTATCGCGTCCAGTCATTAACATTCGTATTTATGTTTGCAGTTAGCTAAAGCGCGGCGTCGGGCTTAAAGAGCTAAGCTCCAGGAAGCGCACATTAAAATTAAATGCTGCGTTTTCGCTTTAATGGAACACAACAGCGTTTTGTACCGGAATATGTATAAGTACATAGATTTGTCTTTGATTTGCAATTTGGAACAACTTTAGTTTTTGTAAACTTTGTAATTTTTTGATAAAAAACTAACCGGCTTATTAAACTTATTGCCGAAAAATTATAATGGGAAGTGATTAACATAAGCATCTTCCTTATAAAAAGAAGAAGCTGAAGGTTTTAGTTTGGTTAAAATTGGTTGATTTTTGGAAAGGCCCGGTTACTTTAAAGTTAGAAACGCGGGAATTGCAAAAATGTTGATGAATTTTTTATTTTTAAAGTTCAAGGATAATTTTGAAAGCTTTCAATTATTACTACAATATAATGTTTAATATCGTCTGAAAGAGCGTTCAATTGGCTATGTCCTAGCCTGAATCTTCAATATTTAGAAGAAAAATCGAAGTATTTATAGAGTAAATGTTTGAACATTGTAAATGTTTGATTAAAAATTAACATGTTTATTAAATGGCTGTTTGAACTTGTTCCGGAAAATTATAATGGATGGTATTTAAGATAGTCTTCTTCATCGTTAAAAGAGGATGTGCTGGGTTTCTATTTGGTTAAAATTGGTTGATTTTTGGAAAGGCCAATTTAATTTAAAATTTGAGACGTGGAAATTGTAAAAATGTTTTATTTTTAAAGTTTAAGGTTAATTTTGGAAGATTTTACTTGTTACTACAATATATTGTTTGGTATCTTCTGAAATGGCGTTTAATTGGCTATATACTTTCTTCAATCTCCAATTTTTAGAATAAAAATTGAAGGATTTACAGGGCGTTTTATAAACATTGTAATTTTTTGCTCAAATAATAGCATGTTTTGTCAAAGCGATAGGATGCTAAATTTGAAAGCCTCCATTTCTGACGACGTAATTTCTATGCCATTGCGAATCGCGAACTAAGTGTGAACGAAGCCTTAAGCCTACATTTAACAGTCAACCCCAGTAGGTTTTTTGTGAATGACAAGACATCATTTATGTTAAAATTATGCACACATTTGAGGAACGTCATAAATCGATACTAAGCACATTTTATGATATGCTCTACAGTCTTACGTACTGATAAGAAATGTAACAGGAGAATGTTGTAAACAATTATGCTGGCAAATAGTGACATCAATGTAATTTTTTACTATAATGAATGTAATTTCATGTAAAATATACTCCATATATTTCTGAGATTTAGAACAGTTCATAATGTTTAAGGCATAGTACTATGCATAATTCGTTTTTATAAGCAGTACCTAAATGAAGAAATAGTATTTACTTCTCTTTCCAGCAATTAATTATAAACAGCTATTTTTGTAAAAAGGCCCAAGTCATACACATCATGAACGAAGTAGATTGCGAAACATTTCTTAAAAGTACGAATGAAGATCCTAGTGCGTGCGAAATTGTTCCCATAGAGGAAAAACTAATAAACTTTCACCAGGTAGCAAATAAAGATGAAATGAACGAGAAAAATTGAAAATAATCCACTAATTGTAGATTTTAGGCATAACACTTGCATTTGCCCAAGGTGTAAATTCTGGTACGACTAATGGTTATGCTTCGGTTATCATTGCGCAGTCAAAAAACAATGTTACCATTCCATTAACGAAGGAGGAAGCTTCCTGTCTAGGTACTATTAAAGAAAGTAAAACTATTCATTTTTAATCCCATATTTAGTCTCAATTGCAGCATTACCCATGGCTCCAGGCTGTCTTTTAAGTGGTTTTCTCTTGACCAAGCTTCGGAAGAAAACACTGATAGCAATAATAACAGCCATGGAAATACTTTCTCTGTTGATTATGTATCTAAGTACAACTGTCACCTGGCTTTTAATTGGTCGTGCGATTAACGGATTGGCAAGTGTGATGAACGCGCCAATAATACCAGCATATGTGGCCGAGATCACTCATCCTAGGACAAGAAGTCTCTGTCTGGCCTTGGTACAATTTGCAGCATCAGTCGGAATTTTACTCATTCACGTATTGGGCGCATTTTTATCATGGAAAATCTGTGCTCTGATAGGAGTAATACTCCTCGTCGGTTGTCTTATCTTAAATTGGTATCTCCATGAGACCTACGTGTATCATATCAGAAATGGTAACATTGAAGCGACCGAGAAAGCATTTTATTGGTACAGAGGTAGAACGGGCGAATCCAAGGCAGAATTAGAAAAACTGATAGCCTCCAAACATGAAAATATCAGTAATAACTTTACAAAGATAGAAATATTTCGAATGTGCTTCAGCAAATTATTACTAATGCCTTTAGGAATTGCTGTAGTAGCAATTGCCACGATGCATTTCTCTGGTTTTAAAGCAATCATGTTTAATTCCATTGAAATATTAAGTCAAGTTATACCATCGTTAGACCAGTATACATCTTCTATCATCGTTGATGTGGTCCGTTGTGTCATGATATTCCTTGGAAGTCTTTTAGTTAAGAGGTATCCAATTAGGCCAATGTTTATCCTGAGTGGAATTGGAAGTGCTTTGTCACATGTTTCTTTCTGTGTTTTTTTTTCCTTTGGGGGAGGGGGCAATAACAGTCAAATGTTCCAGATATTTTCTTCGCTATCATTAATAAGTTATGTTCTATTTTCTTCTATTGGTATGGTACCTCTTTCTTGGGTTATTGCAGGTGAATTGTTTCCAATAATTATAAGAGGTGTCGGTATGGGTATATTCTCGTTTTTGTATTTTTTACTAGTCTTTGTTTCTGTGAAGATTACTCCAGATTTGTTTGATTTGATTGGAATTGTAGGGACATTTATATTTTTCGGTGGATGTACTTTAATTGGGACACTTATTATATATTTTATTCTGCCTGAAACTAAAAATAAGACACTTAAGGAAATAGAAGACATATTTAGGTGAATTTGAAAATAAAGAGGCACCTACTTTTATTGATATAACTTAATATTAAGAGATCAACTGTACGCATATATAATGATATAAGGGTCCTCTTGGGAATGATTATGGGTCCTTTGGATGTTGGATGTTTTCCCATACCTGCTTTATTCCTTTCTTTGTTGCCAAGATCTCTCCTCCTAGAACAAAGTCTCTTCAATTGACAGTAGCAATCGAATTTTACTCATCCTCGCACTGGCTACCTTCCTATTATGGTATTAATGTGCTCTTATTAGAGAATAACCCTCATTGCTTCCTTTATCCTAAATTAGTATCTCCTAGACGCCTATGTGTATCATATCAGAGATGACAACATTGAAGAGTCAAAGAAATCATTTTATTGGCACAAAGGAAGAACATCCACATCCGAAAAGAAATTAGATAAACTCATATCCTCTAAACATGAAAATATCAGTAATAACTTCACAAAGATGGAAATCCTTCGAATGTATTGATGAATACTCCTAGGAATTGCTCTAGTAGCAATTGCCACGATGCATTTCTCGATTTCTGAAATACTTTTGTTAATCACGATTTTTCGTTTTAATTTTGTTTATGGAAAAGGACAGATGTTGCAAAAAATGGTAAGGTTATTTACGGCAGATGTGCCATCCAAATGGTACATTAGCAAAGATGCGATTCATCCATTGGACCTGAGCTTTGATTGTACCTCAGTTGCATAACAGCGCCGTGTTGGCGGAGCACTTTGTTCAGACCAAGCGCATTCACTGTGCTGCATATATCCGTCACCGAAATGGTTAACATCTGTTTTCCTCTATCCTTGATCGGAACAGGCGCGTACACTGCACTCGACCAGTTCGCAGCAAAAACATTTGCACCTTCAAAGAAATAACTAACCTACGTTTGAGTAAACTCGTCTAATATATCTTGTAATTAGCTGCATCATGCCTCATTTTCGGGAAGAAAGCAGTGAAACACCTAATATTGTTGATGTGTCTATCATCATCATCATCTACCAGGTTCTATAGTGTTTTACGATTTCTGGTTTCCTCCTTCCGGATTTCACGGTTAGGGCAGTCTTCCTCAGTAAGTTTTCGTTCGGACATATACTTCTGTATTCCTTGTAGCCATGAACGTTTCGGCCTACCTACTTTTCTGTTTTCTCGTGGTGTCCAGTTCTTTATTTGCTTAGGGAGCCTTTCTTCGCCCATTTTCTTAACGCCCGTCCCATTCTAGTTGCCTTCTTTCGACCTCGATGACTATGTCGGTGTTCATTCCCATCATTTCTCTTATTGTTTTGTTTGGTACTCGTTCCACTCGTTCCGATTTGCGGGCTGATCTTCACCAGAAGTTCATTTCGAGCGTCCTAAGTTTGTCTTCGGATTTTTTGGTGATTTGCCAAGCTTCACTTCCGTATAGGACAATGCTCTGTAATATGGTGTTAAAGAGACGCTGCTTGTTACGTTTGCTTGTATGCTGTGACCAAAGGACAGAATTTAGGCAACCAATGATCTTCTTTCCCTGTTTTCGATTTCAGGTTGGGTTCGATCGCTCTTCGTAATACTTACACCAAGATATATGTACTCTTCGCATGTGTCGATATTGATATCATTCTTTATTTCTAGTCATAGTGCATTGCCTTTGCCCACATATAGATACTTAATCTTCCGGTAATTAACTGTTAAGCACCAATTTTTATATTCTTTAAACAGTTTTCTTCCCAAAAAGTCTAAGTCCTCTTTTCTTGTGCAAGTATTACCTTGTCGTCCGCGATGTGTAGTGTGTCAATTTTTCCAGGGCTTTGTTTATGTATATATTAAATAATGTTGATGTGTCTATAATATTCGAAATAAAAACAATAATTGTTAAAATATTTTCACATTGTCCTACATTATTAATAAATCCCCAACGAAAAGCACATTTCTTAGTGTCAGTCTAATTGGATCTTGACAGAATTCTTCCTTGTTCGACCAAAATATATTCTTCAGTTAACTTTTCTCTTACAATTCGCAAAATTACTATTCACTTTTTACGAACAAAGCAATCATTTTCTATTCTATCACTATACTATTCACAGTCATTCCGTTATTGAATCAGCAACCAACAAAGTTCAAAGAAATTGAAGACTTATTTCAGAAAATTTATAAAAATTGAAGCAAGAACCTAATATTAGGTCTGTGTAAGATCAAAGATAACACTAGGAATGTTAAAACATTTACATAATTTACCATATTGTCAATAAAGATACGCGATTAAAACAGTTTAATAACATCTCTTTTGTAGGATTCAAATTCATTCATACCCATACATTTTGTTGACAATCTATAAATGACTTTAAACTGACACAATTTCTAAACATCAGTTAATTGATAGCTGTTCGGCTCAAATGCAACTAATACCCACTTTCACCACTAGTTTGGCTTCTAAATTATAAAAGCAATGGTCCTGTATTACAACTTCATTCTACCCTGAGTCGCCGCAATGTCAAAATCAAACATTCACAAATCGCAAAACGAAAGTTTTCATAAAATTGACTATATCGATACACCAATCATCTTTGATTATGAGTATCAGATTACTGAGAACATTATAACATTTAGACAGGTGTGCTATTTTTAGAGTATTTAGAGTTATGATATGCTTCGACTTTTGATTGTTAAAGATTCTTGGAGCTTTAATTGGTCTTTTTCACTGTATGTGCGGTGGATTGCTCTCTGGTTTCTCAGCAATTTTGATGGCTCAGTACAAAGATGATCCCACGGCATTTCAGATAACTGATGAAGAAGCCTCTTGGATTGGTAAGATTTAGGAACGAAATTTAATTACATATCTTTAAAATATGGTTTTGTAGCATCTATTGTAGTAATCCCCATGGCTCCATCCTGTCTAGCAGCAGGTTTACTTATCAACCGATTACCCAAGCGCCTTTTTGCAAGTCTTCTGGCCCTGATCGAAATCGCAGGATGGTTGATCATTTACTACAACACCTCCTTGACAGAAATTTTGGTTGGACGTCTTCTGACAGGAATTGCAAGCGCAGGCGGAGCACCCATAATACCTCAATTTATCGGAGAGACTTCCAATCCACAACTCAGAGGACTTTTCCTAACCTCAGTGTTACTGGGTCTCTCTTTGGGTATTCTAATAATCCACGTCGTTGGAGCTTTTTTTACCTGGAAGACCTGTGTGGTGATAACGGTAATCATTCTCTGTATCTACCTCTGCCTTGTCTTCTACCTCAAAGAACCCTATGGTTGGTATCTTCGCAACCATAACCAATACGAAGCCAAGAAATCATTTTGCTGGTATAGAGGAATGTCTCCAGACGCAAAACGTGAAATTGCGAAGCTGATCAACAATCAAGACGAAAATACTTGCACCGATTACACCTACAAACAAATGACCGAGCTTCTCCTCAGTAAACTCTTCCTTATGCCTCTTGCTATCAGCGTCACGTTAATGATCACTATGCACTTCTCAGGGAACAAAGCGATCATGTTTTATTCGATCACAATACTAATCAAAGCAGTCCCATCATTGAATCAGTATACGTCAACGATAATCGTAGATGTGATCAGGGTACTAATGACATTGGTAGGTGCTATGTTGATTCGAAAGTTCCGGGTGCGTCCCTTATTCATTATTAGTGGTGCTGGTAGTACCGTGTCACATCTACTATTTGCGTTATTCCTATATTTAGCTGGTAATAACGAAAGTGAATTGTATTCCATATTTGCTCTTTTCTCAATGATCCTGTATATTGTCTTTTCCTCTATTGGTATAGCTTCATTACCGTGGGTTATCTGTGGAGAGATCTTCCCACTTATAGTCAAGGGTATAGGGTGTGGGCTTAGCACGTTTACCTATTTCTTTTCCTTTTTCTTGGTGATTAAATTAAGTCCAAATTTATTTGAGGAAGTTGGTTTAGTCGGTGGATTTTTATGTTTTGCTTTCTTCACTTTGATTGGTACTGTTATTTTGTATTTTATTTTGCCCGAAACTAAAAACAAAACTTTGAAAGAAATTGAGGAATTCTTCAGAAAGCGTTAGTGAATAAGTTTATTAAATTATTGTGTCATTTATTATTTAATAAGAAATCATTAAAGTACTGTAATATATGTAATAAAATATGAAAACATAATTTAATTGTCTACCTTTCTTAAAATTATCTACAATAAGTTTTAAAAATCACATGAATGTCGCATAATAGCAAGCGTTAATGTACTAAAATTGTCTTTAAATTTCCATATTTCCGCATAGAACACGCCATACATTTTCTGATTTAAAATCAAAGTTTTTTGTCGATAACTCGATTTACGCACATGATAGAACAACAATCTATATGTGTATGGAATCGCTATCTAGAGAGCTATAAAATACTTGAAATACAAGTGAAGGACAGTAACTTCATGCCTGTTTTTATCGGAAGAGTAATCTTTTATTTGCAACTTAGAAATTTGCACAAAATCTTTTAATAAATCATATGAAGACAAGTCGGACAATAATAAGCATTAAAGTACGGAATTCGTCTTTAAATTTCATATAAATAATAATGGTGAAAATGTATTTAAGTGACCCACATGTATTTTCTCAATGAAAATCAAGGTTTTTTTTTTGCTGATAACTCCATTTACGCACAAGATATGACAACAACCTGAATATCTATATAATCGTCTTCCAAATA
>WSZQ02004452.1:0-33300 GCA_019419845.2 Weissflogia rhopalogaster | reverse complement strand
AAAATAATAATTATTAAAAATACACAAATATTGGGAATCAAAGGATTTCTTGAGAATTTCTATTCACAAGGGGCGTTGTCCGCTTTCGATTTGAATCAATTTTTTTGTAGTTTTTCGTGAATATTTTCTTCAGTACGAGTAATGGTACATATCAATTTGTAAAAATCAAATTTGCCGACAATTCCAATACAGTACTAAAATATTACATGTAAAAACTATAAAAAGAACTATTATTGACTGAAATCTTTTATGATTATAGCCAGTGGAAGACAAACAAGATGAGAAACTCCTCAACGGTGCATCGTCTAAATCCCTCACCAGCTCGTACCTGCAGGCTGACATCGCCAAATCCTATCAGGCGTGTTACTCGAACGGCGTAAACAACGGTTTTGTCAGCCAGGAAATCAAGAATCGCGCCGCCAACGGTAAGAAGCACCACAAAGCGTACTAAAACATCGCGCGGCGCACGCAAAGGCACTTAACGCTTTAAGTTTAATCTGTTGCCTCTCCCCGCATGTATTGATCGACGACTACGCACGCTCGACATGAAATGCAATCGATGAATTGATGGTGGATGGGTGAATTAAGTTATTTAACTAGGTTTGGGCAACGTGTCTATTTTTCCTTCATTTTTTTTTAAATATCATTAACCAAGTGCGAAACACCACACTGTCTAGTTTTGCATGCTGAGGTTTTGTGCGCATGTTTGGCTTTTGGAGGTATGTGCGCACAAATTGGGAACGCACTCGGGTCGTTTTCCTACGGGGCCAAAACCAGAAAATCGCTGTCTTGTATTTGAATCGCGTTTTCGTGCGATATAATCGTGGGATATAATTGATATAATAAATTATAAGCATCTAAGGAACATGTTTGTAAGTTACTCTATCGAGGTTTTCCATCAAGTTTTGGGATATGCACATATTTTTTGAGACGGGAGCTTTCTTCGTTTTGTTGACTGCCGGAACGGCTGTGATCTTACATCGGATGCAATTACATCAGAAATCAATGACTTGCGATTTTTACACCAACGTGTGTTTCTTGCTTATACATCGTAATGACCTGAATTATGTTAAACGTTAAGAAGACATGTGGTAGAAGGTAGTAAAGATGATTCGGATCTGGCTTTGAAAACTTCGCTGAAAAGCTTTACTTGCGACGGTGGTTTCCGTAAGAAAGACTCGAATTTTTTAAGGCCGGACCCATGCTGATCAGCGAGATCAACGAGCGATAACGCGAGGACAGCTTATCCTCGATGGTGCCCAATGAGATCCGCGGCATGTGTATTCTATGATCGCTTACAAACGCAGTTTAAGTCGTCAGTACCACGTGGCACTTGGGGCGGTAATAAACCGGGCATTGCGCAGAATCTTCTGCATGTTGACGATATTCTCGTTGGAAACCATTTCCGGGAATGCTCCATCTCTTTGTTAGTTTTTTAAAAATATTTTTGTAAAATTTTATTTTTATAACGTTATAGTATTTATTGCATTTATGAATGGTCGCGATCACGATTCAGATACGACTCCGCGATATTCTGGTTTAGTACCAGAAGGAAGACGACCCGCGTGTGTTATCAATTTGTGCGCACATCGCACCAAAAGCGAGACATGCGCACAAAACGACAGCATGCAAAAGTGGACCGGAACAACCCTAACAATTGTAACGGATAACTGCCATGTTGTTGTGGTCAATCTCTCAGATTTCAATTTGTACTTTTCCAACTTTCAAGGGACGTGCACGCATTGTCCGACTTCGATTTAAATGAATTAGACAATTTAACAGTTATTACAATTTTTTCAACTTTTACGACCACCACTGAAAACATTTTATCCTAAATGGGTGTGTGCGAATTAAACATGTGTGGTTGTTTTCCAAAACGTAAACTTACAGTTACGATCCCTAAAAGTCCTGAAGTCAAACTTACTTTTTCGGAATGCATTAAATTGTTTCAAGCCTTTGAAACATTGAAAACTTTATAGGTAATGCTCAATTAAGTTACAATGCGTAATAAGGTTATATATATGCACGGGGTTCTCAGGTCATTCATGAGTTCGTTAACAGTCAGTTAAGTAATGTTTTATTATTGTAACGCTAGCATTCATTGATTCATTGTAAATTGCAAACAATTTGGTTTTTTGTATAATTGGTTAAGTAAGTTTTAATTTTATGTAAATTTTAAGTTAAACGTAGCGAAAGTGGTGTAAAAATGATGAAAATTTCAATTGATCATATTTTGCAGGAAGTTTGCAACATTTTGCAGCATGTTTTTGTTTCGTTTCAAGCGATGATTTTGATTATTTATTTTTGTGTTGGGAGTTTTAACGATGCAACTATCCTTATAAATGACGACAATACTAATGAACCCTAGGTATATTTGAGGAATAATTTCAATTGGCGCGAAATTATATTTAATGAATATGCAAAGCAAAAACTTCTAATACAATTCAAAAAGAGTTTCTTGACTGCTGCTATTTTAAAAAATGTCATTCAATTTGTTGCATCGTTATCACTCTCTAAAGCTCTTTAAAAAATATCGAAAACAGTATAAAAGAAATATTGTGTTGAAATATGTTGAAATGTGGATTATATTTATACGAATATGGGACAAATATCGTAAAAAAAACTGTTCAAATAAAAGTTGGATTCGATTCGACTCCCAGACAAAGAAAAACTACTTTAAAAAAACTAAAATAGACATTTTTATATAGTAAAAGTACTTGATTAAAACCATCAGTGCCTATTGAGCTGTTTAATGCCAAAATGTGTTTAAGTTACTTTCGGTTATTTGTTGGTGTATGTGTCTGTGTGTGTATTGCAAGCGATAAATCGACGCACAATAAATTTGAATACTTGAAAAACTAAACGTAATGTAACAACTACACCTGGCGTAATCGAGTCGTCAATTTTTTGTCGATTGGACATGAAAATACGTTAAACTAGTTTATGTTGTGATAGATCTACCCTCGTCTTCGATAATTCAGAGAATGGTTGGTGTCTCGTGTTACATCTAGCGCTTTATTCGTTTTTATACGATAAACATTCTTGTACCGGAGTAATTACTTCAAGCTCGTGTATCTTTACGTTGTTGTGTGAATCCCCCGCCTGGTTGTTGGTGCTGAGTATGCAAAATCTCGTTTATTTGACATTTGATTCGAACAATTCAATTTTTGGCGCGACACTTTATTATGATAATGAGCAATGTTTGGTTGATGTATTTGTAACAATAAAATTGTGTATATAATTCTGATTGATGTCTGGAGATTTTTTTTTCATTTTTTTCATGGTATTTTTGTAAATCTAGTTCCATTGATTTGTTGATTATTGAATTGCAATAAAATTTCAATTGCTTCGAATCGAAAATAAATCTTTTAAAAATATGTTTGTTTTATTCTGTCATTAATTTATATTCTACGCATTTGTTCATTTTTTCCGTGTGCTTGACGCCAACATTTTCCTTAATTCTAATCTTTTTTTAAGTTTGCTGCGGAACTTAAGTCCAGCAGCGCCATCTTTTAGATAATAGGATAATTACAAAGATATTTTAAAAATATCAAATTGAACAATGGCCAATAAATGGCTCGACCTATATTAAAAATAATAAATTTTGGCATTGCTATTTATATAATTTGTATGTGCATTTTGTTCATTTCTTTGGTCCAGGAACTTTTACTACCACTCTCCTTCATACGTTTCAGTAAAACCAATATGAAAGGCCTACATAAGTTGATGGCCAATACAATATATGATATTGTTAAAGGCACCGAATTTTTTTTTCAATTTGTTAAAGAATTTGGCAACTTTAGAATCCATAGCAACGCAAACAACCCATGTTTTAATAAGATAGCTGTGAAATGAAACAAGCATGTTATCGGCGTTGGATATTTCATTAATTTTTCCTTTTGTTTCGAATATTGCACAAACGCATTGTCAGTCATCTTTCAGATGAAATAAAATGTTTGATGCTCTTAAACATTCCATACATCCGTCGTTGCAAGTATATCTTGGGCCTCCAGGTAAGATCAAAATGTAACAATCAAATTATTTGTAAAATATCGTTAAACCCCATTTTAGATCCAGTTACGTCGAAATGGATTCTATTAAGTTGTCCAATTCCAATTATATCTATATTATTGGTGTACTTGTTAATTATATTCTACCTGAACAAGTATATGGAACATAGAAAAGCTTTTGAACTACGATCACTTCTTGTGATGTACAATATTCTTCAAGTTGCACTCTCTGCGTATATTTGTAAGGAAGTGGCCCTGTCTGCGATAGCTGGAAGATATTCTGTGGGTTGCACACCTCTTAATACTTCTAATGAGAATGGAGTCCGTGTAAGTAGATTTTGGCCTGATTTTGTTGTTAAGAAAGCTTTAACACTTTAGTAAATTATAAAGAGTGGGGAGGAAAGTGTATATGTTTTGTGGAAACTATATTTTATACCCACACGATTTAGGACAACCATACGGGGATTATTTGAGCCTAGGGACTTGAGCCATTTCCTATTAAATTCCTAGTAGGAAGATTTAGTAGGTCATGAAACATGACCAATGCTTCCCCAAGGTCCTTTTAGGCTTTTTACACTTAACCAGCTATGTTCAACTGTGATATACCTAAATATACAAAAAATCTGAATTATTTTTGTCGTTCAGATGGCTTCTGTATTTTGGCTGTTCTACGTATCAAAAATGTTTGATTTATTCGACACCGTCTTCTTCGTTGTAAGAAAGAAGCAGCAACAAATCACATTCCTACACATGTACCATCATTCCTCGATGATTTTTAACTGGTACCTCGGGTGTCTGTACTCACCCGGTGGTCAAGCCTTCTTCAGTGTGATGCTCAACTCTTTTGTCCATGCCATCATGTACACTTACTACATGCTTGCTGCGATTGGTCCATCAGCACAGAAATATATTTGGTGGAAACGATACCTCACACAGCTACAATTGGTAACTATATTTCTAATCGTATTTCTTTGTCATCAGGCGTCGTAACATCTAAGAGTGCATCTTTTAATTTTCCTCTAGGCTCAATTCTTTGCTGTAAACATCCATCTTGGCATCGGGCTGTACAACAAATGCAGAGCACCCTTTTGGCTCAACTGCTTCACCATGAGCTATGTGACTACGCTGGTGATTCTCTTCACCAACTTCTATTACAAGTCTTACAAGGACACTGTGGCTAATAGGAAAATGCCGACAAAGAAGCGTTACACTGTGGCGACTGTACCGGAAGAATATAAAGATGGAATGATTGATATAAACGCCGGTGGCGATTTTATTCATCGTAAAACGTTATAGATACTAGGTTAACGTGGTTTATTTGTTCAAATATTCCATTTATTGTAAGGAAATATTATATTTTCGGCAATGACTTTCTTTGTTTAGAGTTTTGATTGATGCATGATTTCTTTCCACCAGCTGGGACGTGTCATATTGTTCTTTCCGGTGAATATTGCGTGCTGTATATGTTGATAAACCTTGAAATGTATGATTTAACAAAATATATAGATTAATATTATAGGGATAATTTTAAGGTTTATTTAAATATTAAGAAAATTCTGGATTCAAGTGGAATTACGCAATTTGATATAAGATCATGATTTCCGCATTGTAGTACATGGATAAAAAGATTTACAATATAAATTCGTAAATTCGTAAAAAAAATATAGTAACACAAGTGCTGTACTAAATATTTTACCACAAAGTTTGAATTTCACGTTTTAGTGCCGCATTTTGCCAGTAAGTGATGCCGGTTACGTAGCGTCCTCTTAAGGTTGATAGCCTAATTTATCCATAAAAACATCTTTTAGTTATTTTTATAACTATACAACTAATTGAAAAAAAATAAGTATTACTCGTTCAGAATCTATTAACGTACCAAATTAAATAAATTCTAGGTGTTCTCTATTCTACATATCGCACATAACCTATAAAGTTCTTAAAAACTTGTTCTGCTACGTTTGCAGTACTTGCCAAATAATAAAAATGATAAAGTTTGTGGCATGTACAATAATAACTGCTTTTATTACTAACACAGTATTAGATTTACCAGTCATTCAAGAATATACCAACAAAATATTACAGAAATATCCCAGCAATATTTCTAAAACACGGTTATTGAGTCGAGAAGAATTGGCAGTATTCAATGGAGACAATGATAAACCTCTGTATTTATCAATTCTAGGCAATATTTATGATGTTACAAGAGGTGTACAATTCTACGGCAAAGGAGAGACATATCACATCTTTGTAGGCAAGTAGAAACAGATAGTAGAGCAAAATTAAGTTAACTACAACCAAATATTTTTAACTTAATGCAGGAAGAGACAATTCCAGAAGTTTTGTTACTGGAAACCTGGAAGAATCTGACGTTTCCGATAAAGTTGTACCATTCACACCAGCTGAATTCAGGTCTTTAGACCACTGGGCACAGTTCTACAAAAAAGAATATCCTAAAGTTGGTATGTTGAATTATTGATAAAGATTTATTGAATATTTGTTTTTGTGAATATGCCATTTGTCTTTTATTAGGAAAATTAATTGGAAGATATTACGATTCATATGGCAAATGTACGCCTTATTGCAGGGAAGTAAAGTTGTTAATAAAAGAAGCTGAATTAGATTTGACAAATGATAATACTGAAAAATTAAAGTTTCCTCCATGTAATATTGAATGGGAACCACAAACTGGAACAAGAGTTTGGTGCTCTAAAAGAAGGTGCATTTTAAAAATTAATTTAACAATGTACATTTACGTTCTAATTTTAAATATTTTCTTCTTCAGTGGAGGAATTGAGAGGGACTGGGTGGGTGTTCCAAGAGAATTGTATATAGCTGGAAGTGATAAACGTTGTGCGTGCATACATGATGGTAATAAACATTTGGGAAATATAAAGGAATATGTTGGTTGTGATCCGGCTGCAGATAGCTGTCAAATTTTAACAGAATAAATGTTATCTTTTTATAAATAGGAATAAAGAAGTTTGAGCTATTTTATTAAAAATGCCGGGTGAGTTTTTTAACGTTAAATATCTCGAGAAATAAGCCCTTTACAAAAAAATTTAAGGTTATCAAAAAGTAACCATTTCCTAGGGGAAAAATGATCGTAGCATACTCAGCTTCCCACACCCATTGGGTCGGGAGGGGGCAACTTTGAAATTTTAAATGTGTACCCCTACGTTTTAATGCAGATTCGAATTGTACGACTAAAAGTATGTCGTTGGTATGTTGTTGGAAACATTCTTTTTGTAGTTGCTTTTGTAATCGATAAAAATGTAACCTTTATTGGCATTCTCTTACACACTATATTGATTTCACACAGCCACAAGCCAATAAAATCCAAATCAAAGTGTTTTCGCACTTGCACTAAGGTCCCTATCCTCTATTTATACAGGCCTCCGCCCCACCATCTGGATCTTCTGGTATGATGGATTGCAGGAGCTGAGAACGATCTGATTTTACCTTATTTGTTCTTCTATCCGGGTTCCTCTCTCCCTTACTACGCCATCCAGTGCTCCACGTTCCTGTCACAGTCGTCTGACCGCCAACTTGGTGAGGCCCACCGATTCATACGCCCGCCTCCTCACTGCTCATCCATTGCACCCCGTGCTAGCACAGTACATCCACACATTCTTCACCAGTCTCTCACTTCCCATTCCCTCCAACCCTTCCTCATATCTTGCCATTCTTGCAGACGTTTCCACTTTCGTACTAAGTCTTCCAAATTTGAAATTCAATGTAGGAATCTGATACATGCATACATTTGGATAACATATACGAACTATAATAAGTTGAATATATTTATTCAATATATCAATAAATCAATTACAATGAAATAAAATCATATCGAATATGTAGTCTTCTTTCGGTACTTGAGAACCGATAATACACGACCGTTTTTAAAAAACAACAACATAACCTCCCAATGCATGTTTCCTTCAACCTCAATTCCACCTCGAAACGAAAACAAAGTTAATAAACTTAAGCAGAAGAACTAAAAATGAACTCAACAAACACCGATTCCTCCTCAGAAGACGACTTAGACCGTTTTCGAGAATCAGTGGATCAACAGTTTCTTCAAGATGATTTATACTCCTCAAAGTCGACAAAACGTGAGTTATTTTAAAATTGCCTTCACCAAAACCAAAACTTTTCGGTATTCCTTCAGGTACCAAGGATCAAACAGAGAAACCAGTGAAACTACCCTCACTTCGGCGTAATATTGATGAAGAGGATGAAACTTTAAACTTTTGTCGAGTGTCTGCGGATTTTCAAAAATACGTTGCCAAACATTTATCAGCCAAACTAGAAGAAGAGCTTCGGGGACAAGAAGTGGACGTATCTCACGAAACAGCTAAACGCGAAAAGCGCAAAGTGAAAGGTTGCGTTAAATTGTTGTCAACATCATTACACCCGCTTAAAATCTCGAAAATAGTTGAAGAAATTCACACACAGCATAGTTGTAGACCCGATGGACGTGATGATTTTGATGAAGCTTTGCTGGAGCATGAATGTAAACAAGTTGCTGTCGATGGTGCAGATATTCTCAGTCAAAAGGAGGTGAAATGTTGGAGTAATCGATCCAAAGCAGCCGTATTTCACTATAAAGCAAAGAAGGGTGTATTGGAAATTCAAGAAAAGCAGTTTTCTTCAATAAGTTATAAATAAATTTCGAAGATTTCAAAATAATTGTTTATTTGTTGTAAGTTTTAGATGGGTGCATGGTGTGTTGCTTATAGTAGCGGCCATCTATTGAGTGGTGTTGTAACTACTACGAGATAAGTATTTATAATAATGGATATGTGGTTGCCTAAGATAAAAACACACTGATAAAGAGGATTAGTAGGTTTGTAGTACGCACAACTCTGTAGGTGAATTCATTTCAAATTTGTAATTTTAACTTCAACAGTTTGACTTTAAATTTGACTTGACATTTTGAATTTCAGTGAAGTCTCATTCATATTGTAAAATAAATAATCTCACACATGTCGATTTTTGAGTTACGTTAACTAAAGAGAGACGTTTAGTTACTATTAAACATAATTATTCAAGGGAATAATAATCTTTGTTTGTCTTAAGTGTAAGTTAATCTTAAATAGAAACCAGCGAGTGAATAATTTCTCTGCAAGCTAAAACTTTTGGTCGCCAAAATTGTGATAATTGACAACAAAGACAATTGTCACTTCATTTTGTTACGGCACCACACAACAGATGGCCGCAATTATAGGAAACACATTGTACACTCAACCCAACCAAGTCTGACTAGGGGGCGACAGGAGCTAACGAATAGGAAGATTCAAAAGTGGACAACCACTGGAAATCACTTCGAAGTTGTGATAAATTCAATTATAATATATTCTGTCGGTTGTTGATAAAACATGTTTGTAATAGTTAGAAACGTTAAGTCACTTAATACTTTAGATGTTTTACCTGTTTATTTAAATTTCGTACAATACATATTTCGCCTATGTACTTGATGATGTCGCATAGGCGAAATACGTATTGTTCAAAATTTAAATAAACAAGTAAAACATGTAAAGTATTAAGTGACTTAACGTTTCTATTAAAAAATAGACTTTTTGGCAACCCTATTTGGTCGGTAATTGGTCGGCTACTCTCGTAGATAAAATTTCAGGTCGGTAAAGTAGACGACTACATGGCGCTCAAAATGACATTTTGTACATTTCGTAGAGTGCATTAACGGCAGCGCACGCATTCTTCTTTCCGTTTTTGCGCTTTTTGTGATAGATTAATAGCGAAAACAGTGCAGCCGACTGAGTGTTTGGAGCGGCGAACGTTCGTTACGAGTAAGTACAGCAACACACCGTCACGCGATTGCAAACACCCGAAAATGCGACGACGAAATTCGTTCGAATTTGTTGCCGAACGATGCCCATCAGCGGGCAGCACACAAACGATGATTGCATTGCCCCCCTACGCGAATCGCTCGTTTTTCGGGGTTAATGCATTTCCCAATATTTTGCTCCACTCTTCCCGCGATTCCTCCTCGTTCGCCGTGCTTTGTGCGTGCTATTTTTCAACACAGTGTTACCAAACTCCATCCGATCGGACGGAATACTTCGCTTTGTGCAAATGCACGCTTAAGGTTAGGTTGTTTAGACTCCTCGCTGAAAAGACAAACTACGTCGTTATTTTTTCTTCGATTTTCTCTGCCTACGGGAGTCTGTGTGCGTTGCTAATGCTCTTTTGAATTTTTTAGCATCTCGCTGAGGGTGGCTGGGATGTATTTGGACCTGTAACCAGCCGAAATTAGTGTGAGTGTGTGTGTGAGAGTGCATCAAACTGCGAAAGGAAGCGGAGCATCCTTTAGAAGCGCAACGGTAACCTACCCGCCAGTAAAGTAACGATGACGACGACGCTCGCCAACCAGGCAGCGGGCCTGCTCGACTTCAATCAGAAGCTCGACATCGGCCTGTTGGACAGCATCGTCGTGAGTATGTATGAGGGCAAGGGCGAGACGCAGCGTGTCGCCCAGGACGTACTCACCTCGCTCAAGGAACATCCGGATGCGTGGACACGCGTCGACACCATCCTTGAGTACTCCACCAATCAGCAGACGAAATACTACGCGCTGCAGATTCTCGAGCAGGTGATCAAAACGCGCTGGAAAGTCCTGCCGCGCAATCAATGCGAGGGCATTAAGAAGTACATCGTCGCCTTAATCATCAAAATCAGCTCGGACCCGCAGTCGCTCGAGGAGAACAAAACCTACATTAACAAGCTGAATATGATCCTCGTACAGGTCCTCAAACGTGAGTGGCCCAAAAATTGGGCGAGCTTCATTCCGGACATTGTCGGTGCGAGCAAGACGAACGAATCCCTATGCCAGAACAACATGATCATCCTGCAGCTGCTCAGCGAGGAGTTGTTCGACTTCTCCTCCGGGCATCTCACACAGGCGAAGGCGAAACATTTGAAAAACATCATGTGCGCTGAGTTTTCGGCCATTTTCCAGTTGTGCCAGTTCGTGTTGGAAAACTCACAGAATCCGCTGTTGGTTAACGTCACACTGGAGACTTTACTACGCTTCCTAAACTGGATTCCATTGGGTTACATCTTCGAAACGAAGCTGGTGGCGACGCTGATTGCGAAATTCCTCCCAGTGCCGCTCTTCCGCAACGTGACGCTCAAGTGTCTCACAGAGATCGCTGGCCTCGGCGACTATGACCAGGTAATTTTTGAGATGTTCAACGATACGATGAAGCAGCTGGAGGTGATGCTTCCCCTCGACACGGACATACGCAATTCGTACGCGTGCGGCCAGGACCAGGAGCAGAACTTCATTCAGAATCTCGCGCTGTTCCTGTGCACGTACCTGAAAGTGCACAGCCTAACCGCCGAGGAGCAGCACAACTCCCTCTGCAACGCTCTGCAGTATCTCGTTCTCATCTCTGAGGTGGACGAGATTGAGATTTTCAAAATCTGCCTCGAGTATTGGAACAGTTTGGCGTCGGATCTCTACAAGGTATGTAACTCGAAATACAGTCCTGTCGTGCGTCGAGCGCTCTACCAAGGCTTCTTACACAAAGTACGCTTTATTATGATTTCGCGCATGGCCAAACCCGAAGAGGTATTGGTCGTTGAGAACGACAACGGCGAGGTTGTGCGTGAGTTTATGAAAGATACCGATTCGATTAACCTCTACAAGAACATGCGTGAGACGCTTGTGTATCTAACGCACTTGGACTATGGCGATACGGAGCGTATCATGACCGAGAAGCTGCAGAACCAGGTAAACGGCACCGAATGGTCGTGGAAGAACCTCAACACGTTGTGTTGGGCGATTGGAAGTATCTCGGGGGCGATGTACGAAGAGGACGAGAAGCGATTTTTAGTCACCGTTATCAAGGATCTTCTCGGGCTGTGCGAACAAAAGCGCGGAAAAGACAACAAGGCGATTATTGCTTCGAATATCATGTACGTCGTCGGTCAATATCCACGCTTTTTACGAGCGCACTGGAAGTTCTTGAAGACGGTTGTCAATAAGTTGTTTGAGTTTATGCACGAGACGCACGACGGTGTGCAGGACATGGCCTGCGATACGTTCATCAAGATTGCGTTGAAGTGCCGCCGACACTTTGTCACGTCGCAAGTGGGCGAAGCCTGTCCGTTTATCGAGGAGATTTTGGCGACGATTTCGACGATCATCTGCGACCTATCCGCTCAGCAAGTGCACACATTCTACGAGGCGGTCGGGTATATGATCTCGGCGCAGAGCGACGCTCAAGTGCAGGAGGCCCTCATCGAAAAGTACATGATGCTGCCGAATCAGGTGTGGGACGACATCATTTGCCAGGCGAGTAAGAACGTGGACGTTCTGAAGGAGCTCGAGGTCGTCAAACAGTTGGCCAGCATTTTGAAGACGAATGTGCGGGCGTGCAAGGCGCTCCATCATCCGTACGTGGTGCAACTCGGACGGATATACCTCGACATGCTCAACGTTTACAAGGTGATGTCCGAGAACATCACGCAGGCGATCGCCCTCCATGGGGAGGCTGTGACCCGACAGCCGTTGATCAAAGGCATGCGCGTCGTCAAGAAGGAGACGCTCAAGCTCATCGCCGATTGGATTCTGCGCTCCAACGACAACGTGATGGTGCTGCAGAATTTCATACCGCCGCTATTGGACGCCGTGCTCTTGGATTATCAGCGGACGTCGGTGCCGGCGGCGCGGGAACCCGAAGTGCTCAGTGCGATGGCGACGATTGTGAATCGATTAGAAAGTCACATTACACCACAGGTAAGGGATTGTTTTCATTTGACGGCATTTCTTACTAGGAAAGTGTCTCAATTGCACGCCATGGATTGAAAAAATCCCGTTAACACAAATTATTTCTATATATATATATACTATTTGTACACAAATTTGTATTCAATTCCGTGCCGGACAATTGAGACACTCTCCTTGTTAGTTCAGAACTTGAAAGTATTGTTATCGATAACTATCGATACTAGACCACATAAAAGTTTCGGAGAACTCGGGGAAGATAAAAAAATATTTTGAAATGCTTACGATTTATATGATTAAATAAAATTTCAGATCCCAACAATATTTGACGCAGTGTTTGAATGCACACTCGATATGATCAACAAAGACTTTGAAGAGTATCCGGAGCACCGAACGAACTTTTTCATCCTGCTGCAAGCGGTGAACAACAATTGTTTCCCGGCGTTCCTCAACATTCCGCCGGCACAGTTCAAGCTCGTGCTGGACAGCGTCATTTGGGCGTTCAAACACACGATGCGCAACGTCGCCGACACGGGCCTGCAGATCCTCTTCCGGCTGCTGGCGAACATCGAAGACCACAAGGAGGCGGCGCGCAGCTTCTATCCGACGTACCTCACCGACATCCTGCAGCACGTCTTCTCGGTAGTGACGGATACGTCGCACACGGCCGGCCTCGCGATGCACGCCACGATCCTCGCGTACATCTTCTCGCTCGTCGAGATGAACGCGATCGAATGCAACCTCGGCCCTGACAGTAACAACGTGCTCTACATCCAGGAGTTTACGGCGTCGCTGCTGAAGAATGCCTTCCCGCATCTGACCGACAATCAGATCAAGATCACCGTGCAGGGCATGTTTAATCTCAACCGTGATACGACCGCCTTTAAAGAGCATCTTCGAGATTTCCTCGTGCAAATTCGGGTAAGAATTTAATCACAATTTCATTTCAGATACGATATTTTTTTGGTATCGAAAGTATTCGTACTTTTTGAATTCGATACTTTTTGAAATCGAAAGTATCGATACTTGTTGGTATCAGAAAAACTCCTCTACCACCATTCGTTGCAATTATTATATGTTATTCTCTTGTATCAGGAATATACCGGCGAAGATGATTCCGATCTGTTTTTGGAGGAGCGGGAGAAGGCGTTACAAGAAGCGCAGGCGTTGAAGATGAAGATGCACTTGGCTGTGCCCGGAATCATCAATCCGCATGAGGTGCCCGAAGAGATGGAGGATTAACCTTCGTAGTGTGTGATAATTGCGCATGATGAACACAGATCAACCACGCAACCACCAACCGCCCACCACTCGACAGCCCCCAAACCATATTCATTCACCCTCTTTGGACATCTTACACCTACACCATCCCTAATCACTCTTATCAGTTGTGTAACTATATTCCTATTTCTCCCAAAAGCATTGCGACATCATCCAACACTAAACAATCCCATTACATCGTAGAAATAAACTGCAGTTGATTGCGTTCGAACGAGGCGTGCAAACAAAACGGTGAAAATTTCGATATTTTTCTATTTTTGTGTGTTTAGTGTATATCAGTAGCTATATCAGTATCGAAAATATGTGCGCGGATGATGTCTACGTTTTTTTTTTTCTACGTTCTGTTATTACCTAGATTTGGCGTGGCTATTTTCGGTAGGATTTGAAAGGAGCGAAAAATATTGACTTTTTTATTGGGAATGTAAGCGCCACTTACTGTTGATTGATGAATTATTTTTCATTGTTTTATTTTAAAATTTTCGCTAGATATTTAACAAATTGGATACAAGAAACAAATGATTTCTTTTAAAGCTTTGTTTAATCCAGTGCATTTCATTTTTCTGTTTCGGTTGTTACTTGATTTGCGTAAGGTGAAAATACGTTTTGTAAGAAATAGAATGAAACTAGGAGAACACCAAAAAATAACCACGATCTCTTTCGCCTAATGCAACACATTCTTATTTTTTAGAACTAACCTAACTTCCTTAATATTTTTCTAATCTCCGTTAATATCCTTTTAGCCATTATAATCATTGTTGTGCAACTTCTTAACCTCTGCTATCCAGTCCTAACTTCTGTCACTCCGACCTATTCGTCCCTAACCTTAAATAACAAGTTTTCCCTCCGTTGTGGTGAGACAAATTAAAACAAAGTAAAACAATTTACGGCCAAGTGCGTAGAATGCGTGTGATTCAACTTCAATGTAAGTGCGTGCACTTAATTTACGAAAAAAAAAACCTAACGGATGTTTTGGACGAGCAAAGCATTTTTTGATGCGTTGCGCATGCGCGGTAGCTGTCCGTCGAGTAAGTGCGTTGGTGAATATTGTTAAATAGTGTCTCAGATTTGTATGATGCCGGTTTTTGATTGTTGGTTATGAGCTTGAGTGTGTCTGCGAAGTATGAATTCTAACCGCATAGGCGTAGAGAAACAAAACTGATGTAAATGAAAGTGTTTCTTTTCCTTCTCTTTTGTTTAATTTCCTGATATTAGTTATGTAATAATGTAAGAAGAAAATTTGTGTTTAATTTTTTCTTTTCGTACTTAATGCGCGACGCTTTTATACAAACAAGAAAACAAAATGCGTCTTCGCATTCGAATGTAACATATTGGACGTCTTTTTTCACATAAAATTCTAGTTGCATTTAATTACGTTTCTCTCTGTACATAGTTCAAAGTTGAGGTTATCTATTTCAACGCGTCATTGCAAACAAATGCGAACTGTTAGGTTAGTAAAGTTGGGCGGACGAAATATTTCATCTATTGGATCTTTTTTTATGTTCGATAACATTTCAATTCATGCGTCTAGTTTTATTCGATTAGTTTTTTGTTTGTTTGTTTGTTCTTGACATAGTTATTGGTTTTTATAAACAAAAACTGGAAAAATGCTGAGTATGTGCGTAAAAGCTCATGACGAGCGCAGCTAACCTTAACCAGTTTTATAAATAATGAATAAAAAACAAGACAGGATTATAAAGAAATAAATTTTCATGCACTATTCAAGTAAATGTTCCCATTTTTTGTTTGTGCCGTTTCGTTGGTTCGTTACTAATTGACTTGCATTTCTTTAATTTCAAATATCGTATTATTTTCCGGCTCATCAGGCTCGTATTTAATTTCCGATTGTTTCATCGAGTAGTGCAAATGAGCCTCTTCGGGGCATCCCTATGTTTCGTGTCCTTTCCAAACCACGCGCACACATTACGACAATTTGCATTACATTTTTTGGATTTCGAATCTATTTCGTTGATAGTACGATAGTAATATGTTTCTTGTATAAATAGTTTATTACTATTATTAATACTATTGAAAAAAAAATTGTAAAACTGATAAAGTGGAATTATTATACATTCATGCAATGATTTATAATAATATGAACGTTTATACATCTATTTTAGAAATAAAACTTTAGAAGTATTTCATTTGTTTATTGGTTTTATATTTGTGTATTTTTGGTTGAATATAGTCTTATGAATAATAAAGTGTAAGTTTTTCTAACTTATTGTTAGATTATGTCAATTGCAATAGAGGATATTTCAATCGGGTTGACCGTAAAGTCCTTTCGGTTGTTTATCGATTCGATTGTGGTAGGTAAGGTAATAGTTGCGATTCTTTCTGTTAATAATATAGCGCACTCACGGTTAGCATTTGAACGGCGACGGGGATTCAAATGGAGTCTTTCAGCCCAAGGGCGCGTGAATGACAATTGAAAAACGTGAAATGATAAGATGTGTACGCCATATTAGAAGTAACCCGGAACCGCGAAATTCGTATTACGTCAGGCCACCCTGTTCTATCTTCCCAGAGAAGTCTCCACGCTATGGTTTCGCGATAGTACCCTTATGTTAAACTCCACCAGGGCTTCCCACGCTACTCGATTAGCGATTATTTTTTCACCAAGGATTTCAGGGCATATTTTGCATTCGGCAGCTTGTCGCAGGACTCCTCTATTCTCATTCCAGGCAGGGCACTCCATCAGCGTGTATTTTTGGACTATCAGGGACAAAATGATTACAGTGGACGCATGTCTCGCTTATAACTTGTCTGATTTTAAATAAGTATGATCGGAAATCGCCATGTCCATTGAGCATCTGTGTTAACCAGAAGTCGCAGTCACCTTGTTTCCGTTCTGCCCATTTTTTTTACGTCCGGGATCCACCGTCGGGTCCATCGACCTTTTTTGCTGTTTTCCCATCGCTCGTTCCATATTCTGTACATATCTGGCTGTGTGGCCCTCGTTTTTATTACATATAAATGTGTTCTTGGTCGGCCTATTACTCGCGCTGCGTTTCCATGTGACCTTCGAAGGGTATGTCCGATCCAGCGACATTTGCCTAATTTAATCTCCGTTACTATTTCCTTTTGATTTATGCGCGCGAGGAGATCTTTTTTTGTTATTTTATTAGGTTAGAATACTTTTACAATACTTTGTGTAATAAAATTTATAGTAGAAATAATTCAAATGCATATTCCAGCCGAATGAATTATTAATGGTAATCGCATTGCGCAATCGATTGAAATCAAATTCGACTATAGACGAGAAATTCACCCGCTCCACTGCAGATTTGAGATGTTCAAGGTGTGCACGCATCAGCAGGACCAATGACGACGATAATCCTGTTGCCTGTTTTTGATTCGTCAATTTGAGGCTCGGTTGACGATTCGAAGATGTTACGCACACATACGTGCGAAAGATGAGACAATACATTGCGAGAGATTTTCTTCGCAACGCTGCACGCCAACGGATAGCTTTCGAATTGCCATTCGCCATATTCGGGCGCACCGCCGTGTCGCCAGCACACGGCTCCGATTCGCCGATAAAACTTTTCACAGGAATTACGCGACGCCTCGATGCACGCAAATTCAACCAGAAACTTACGCTCGCATGCCTCCTTTGTGAATTTGAATTCCGCTTGCTGGTTGGTGCTGCTGGTGCTGGATGTGCGCAATGTGGACAACGGAGAGAAAGACCAACAAAGTGCGCCGCGGATGTCCCACTTTGTTGTCCTTTCTCCGTTGTAGTCGCAATGCGCGCACAAATGATGAACTGATTTTATCGCTGGTCGACCAGCAGAAAATTGTGTCGTTGGAGGATAAGCGGAAGAGCCAAGAACAATGCGGGATAATAGGTTGGAGGACAGAATACTGGAGATAATGGAGAGGATCTGGTCGACAAGTACAGATATGAGGTTACGGCGTTTGTCGGGTTTATTGTGGACACATCTGGACAACTCATTTGATACAGAAATATTCATACTCATACTCTGTTATTATATCCCAATTTCATTCATTTTAAGATCAAATAAATTCTCTTCATATATACAGAAATGTTTAATTATATTGTAGGTAACAAAGGGGTTGAAATGTAGTATCATCCGGTTCGAAGGACCGCATCTTGTGGTTGAGACATTTTGGGTCTTGACCATGAATAATACTGCTCGTAAGTTCACCGAGCTCTGCTCAAGGAGCTTTAGGAGTTTTTGATCGTACTACTCTGTACCTTGAATGTACCATATTAGAGACTAATACTATTGCTAAGAAGAATTCATTTTACATCACAACCATTAAATCAATTAGTGTTATTTCGCTTTATAATATTTCTAGTAAGTATACATTTTTTAAATTCGATCTTATAGAAAATGGTTTAATTTGTAAAAGGAGAGCATTTTGAATTATTAATAACATCCCATAAAATTTTTCTCGAAAACTATTAAACTATTTAAAGATGTGTTTGCGTTTACTCATAGAGAATGATATCCTCTTTCTTTTGACATTTTATACACACCGAGGTGTATGCCGCCTAAGTGGCGCAGTGGTGGAGCCGTTGGAAGCGAAGCAGAGGGTTGTGGTTTCGAATCCCGCTCGGGGTCGTCCCATTTTCCTGTTCACCGGGTGCTCGTGACTCGGACGGAGTTCGCCGCGAAGCGGCGAACTATAAGATCGCAGTCCACTGGGAAAACGAACTACCGCCGCGGAGCGGCGGTTGACCATTATATTTTGCTAAAATGAATGATTAAAAATAAAATTGGAGAAAAAAGAATTGGACCGCGCCACGGGCGGGATTCGAACCCGGGACGCCCAAACAAGAGGCACACCCCTCAACCACTGTACTAACACCCCACCTAACAAGATACAGTCTCCGTACAAACTAAAGTGATATAAAATGAAAGAGGACATCATCAAAATAACAAAAATAATACATGAATTTTAATCTCAATTACCTCGAACCATTACATGACCATTATATTTTGCTAATATGTATGATTACAAATAAAATTGGAGAAAGAAAGTGTTATCGAGTACACTATTTTCTCTTCTATGTTACCACCTCGATTTGCATGTACTCGTATTGTGTGGTTAAGCAACGAGTTACTTACGATTTTAAGCTTCTAAATTTCCTTCAGTAGAGCTCTGCGAATTTACGTTTTATGGAGACAAAACGCGTAAACTGCGCAAAACATCATGGACCTGATTATTTCTCACGACGGACTGCTAACCTAACCTAAAGCTACCCTAACTTAACATGACCTAAATTAATGTTGAGCTCTGCTCAAGGAGCTGTAGGAGTTTTTAATCGTGCTACCTTGCACCCTGAAGGAGTTATCGAGTATATTATTCTCTCTTCTATGTTATCACCTCGATTTGTTGTACCCGTGTTGTATGGTTGAGCAACGAGTTACTTATGAGTTTAAACTCCACAAGTTCCTTCAGTAGAGCTCTGCGAATTTATGTTTTATGGAGTCAAGACTCGTCCACTACGCAAAACATCATGGACCTTCGAACCTGATTATTTCTCACGACGGGCTGCTAACCTAACCTAAACGAAATCTACCCTAACTTAACGTAACCTAAATCAAAGTAAAATTGAATTGAATTGCACAGCTTTCGCGTGGCATCCGTGAGAGTATAAAAGCGGCGTAAACATCGTCCGCGCGTCCAGTGGCCGCTCGGCAGCCCACCGAACACCTACACTCGCTCTCGCCGCCACCAGCACTTTCTCTTGCCGCCTCCTCACCATCGATCCGTGTGTTTACGCCGCGTCGCATTCAGTCTTGCTTCTCGCGCCGCCACTGGTACACACATAACACGTACGGCACGCACCACCAACCAACCCCGCATGCACGCATGCAGGCGAGCGATGCGAAGCAATGCCCTGAAGCGTGCGCCGCTGCCGCCTCCACATCCACCACCGCCGACGTTCAGTAAGAATCACGCGAAATGAAGAACAATACACGTGGCTGTACCGGCGATGCCGCCAATAACGGCCCTATCCTCCCGCTGAGCGATCGCGTCGCGACCGTCTGCGACGGATGGAAAGACTCGGCGGTGGCGGCGGCGGCGACCAACAACGGCTATCTGCAGCAAGAGGCGCTTCTTGGTGGCGCGCCTACCGTCAACACGGTCGTGCAGGTGTCTCCGGCTGGCACGCGCACCATGGTCCTGCCGGGACGTAACGAACGCACCAGGGAGTTCTGTCTGCTTGCCGCCTTCATCGTCGTACTCTTCGTCGCCGGTGTAGCTCTGCTTATGCTCCTCAACACGGCACAGACTACGCAATGTGGCCCAACACGTAAGAATATAACCTCAGTTATTAACTATTAAATTACTTAAGTCGTATTAAGTCCGGTTAGGGGCATTATATTTTTCTTCATTTACTCATTTCTACCATTTTACATTATATATGTTTTACCTGGATATTAAATATACAAAAACCTGATTGTTCTGCTTTCCTATCATAATTGGTAGCATACCATACTTTTAATATATCGGCTGACAGTTCAAATCTGGTCGGGAGCAGTGTCATTTTCTCGTTTTATTTGTTCTTTTTTGGTTTTTATTAATAATTCAAGAATTTTACATAGAATGAAACGCATTAATAATCGAGCAAACAATCAATATTTAACTAACCTGCCGATATCGATTTATGAAGTGAAAAAGGAAATTTCGGTTATGTTGATTGCATGTCAAGGTGGCTGGATCAGCGTACGCCATCGGCGGGGCACTTGTATCAAAAATATTTAATTGACCACAACACCGTACTGGCCGGCCGGCTATAAATAGAGGTAGTCCGTGTTTGACACAAGAATTAACATATTTGGGAAGAACCACTTTCCCTACACACCGTCCGCGAATGGCAAAATACGTCTTGATCGTTGACATTCTTACGCATCCGATAACAAATTGCGATTTAGTCTAATTAATGACAGTGTCAAAGATACATTTAACGTGACTGTGATTTATGTATTATTAAGTATTTAAAACTGAAAAAAAAAGAAACTTAAGAAACTGAACAAAGAAACTCAGAGAAATTGCAAAAGATGTAAAAAATAATAAAACAAAGAAAGAGCACAGTAAACTATATGAAAAGAACGGACAATGAGAACGATGTATGCTCCAGGAATATGAACGAAGAATAAGGGAACGAAACGAAACATGAATAAGGAAGTATATGTAAACAAAACAATGCAAACGTAAAAAGTCTTGAAATTTGGCTACCTGAAATAAAGGATTAGAGATTAAAGGAAAACGGAGTTTTCTGGAGTGTCTTTTCAATGTGGTTAGATCAGTTTAGTTTGGCATCCAGCGTAACGCCTAGATACTTAACTTCCCTGGAGTACTCTATCGTCTCACCTTTCAGACTAGGCGGACGTAGGTCCGTTTTCCTTTCCCATGTGAAAGGGACGATTACTGTCTTTGCCGGGTTGATGTTGAACCCTTCTCGTTGGCACCACTTGTAGAGCTTTGTTAAAGCCCTCTGAGTGAGGGAAGATAACGTTGTATCGTATTTCCCATTTATAATGACAGCTACGTCATCTGCATAGCCAATCGTCTTGTACCCTAATCATCAACAACCAAACACCATAGAAGAGATGAGAAAACAACCCCTTGTGGGCACCCCCTACCTGTGATGGCGGTAGCTCTTATTCCCTGCAGGTCAACAGTGATTTGCCTACCTTTGAGGATAGACTCGATAGACCAGTTGCTGGTACGCTCGTCTATGCCTTTCCCTGTGCAGGCCTTTTTCACTGCGATGTGCGTTGTGAAATTACTGTTATTATACTAAATTAATACACCCAAAAACTATGTTACATAAGATGTAAATAAAATATCACTAAAAGTATTTAAAATTCCACAAAATCAACAAAAATGGTACTCACTTACAAAGGGCTTCCACGCATTGTCCGCCTGTGATTTGAAAGATAATTTTTGCAAATGTATTTCATATATTAAAATAGTTTCTGTACAATCAAAACCAGTCCCCCTTATATCAAGGTATTTAAACTGTATTTAACATAAATTCAGAAGTAATATTAATATATAATATTAGATCATCATTAAATATCCATTTTATGTCCTTTGAACCAAGGACAAATGCATAACTATATCACCAATGCATATTCTTTATTACCCATAAATAGTTAATAGCACAAATAATAGTAATCAGTACTAGTAATCCTCAAATATACATCCACGGAGCAATATAAAACGACGTTAAAGCATTGATTCCAATCGATAAATCGATAAATTTAAAATGTGATGCTGACAAATCCTCTATGAGCGTAATAATATACTGGGTGAGTTTTTTTTTAACGTGAAAACTTCATATATCTCGAGAAATAAGCCTTCATTTAGTTCTTCCTCCACTTCTTTATGTTTCTTTCTTCATTTTATCCCATTAGTGGTTATTGGTCCAGTTATATATCTTATTATTTTTCTTTCAAGTATACTTATTTCTTCCTCTTGTACTTTAGTTAATGGCATTGTTTCATAAAATCATTGATCTTATTAATGTCTTGTATATTTTGATTTTTGTTTGATTCTTCAATCTTTTGCTTGTTAGTATTTTCTTATGAATGAAATATGCCTTGTTTACATTGTTTATTTTTTCTTGTAGTTCGGATTTATTTTTTCCTTCATTGTTCAATGTGATTCCAAGGTATTTAAAATTTTGGACAACTTCATATTTGTCCGTTCCAATTTTTAGTTCCTTTCTGGATTTGTCTTAGGCAATCATTATTTTTGATTTTTGTCTATTTATTTTCAGTCCTATGTTTCTACTTTCCATAGTAATGTAGTTAATAATATAGTTAATAAAAATTGTTATTTTTACTTGCAGAAGCACAAAGAAAAGTGTGCCTCACGGAAGAATGCGTCCGAACAGGTGAGTGACAGTTCCAAAGCCCTTTCATACAGTCATCTCAGTGAAATCAACAAATAATCAGAGAAAATCACGGAAAAAATCGCCACAATTTCCGATATTTTCAGGAAATTGAATTTTACGAAAAGTCCACATTATTTTCATGTCACTCCTATTCTCAGCACAATCACATATTCTCAGCGTTTCCTTCGAATAACCCAAAAATAACCAATATACGCGCGCGAAAATCAACTAAATTGCTATCAGTGGCTTTCCGTTAATTACGGTTATGTTTACATTCGCGGTTAACCACTAGCGCGCCGATGTTGGGTAAATGCTTAAATTGAAATTCTGATGGAATTTCCGCCAACCGGTTTGCCACTTCAATTGCATGGCAGGCAGCGACAGCGAAGTAATGGTGATGGTATTGTAGGGGCGGCGGCGATGTACTGGTGAGCCATCAAGCGTCACCGCCTTTCAATTAAAGTGGTCGGGGCATGTAGCACTCGAGTAAATTACCTTTTTTTCTGCTGTCAACTTGGTCACTTTCCACATTTCCCGCCCGTTTTTACATCTACTCCAATTAGGATGTGGAAATGAGAAAGCGATTGGATTATTTTATTAACTATTTTTCACTTTGGAGATCGTAAATTATTCATGAAAATATGCGCGTTGCACAGAAAGAAAAAAGAAGTTTCAAAATGACAAAAGTTTTCATGTGCCGTTAAAAAAGTTTGCGTCTCACAACGTTTTTAGTTTTGCGAAACTCATTTGACAGGGTGTGGACTCTCCTTACTTCTTCGTCAGTTCTGCCTAATTAGACCAAGTTCCAGCCTCAGTATTGCAATAGACTTAATTCAAATCAGAGTCTTACTCCCAGTTCTAGTTACAATTATTGACCCAGAAGATGTCTGCAATCTTACAATTAATCAGTCTGTTATCTCTGGTCAAGCCCTTGTTGCTGGCATACTCTTGGTCCCTTTACCTAGTCCCAATCCTATTTAAACTCGTAGTCATAAACATACAACCATGGCAAGTGTAATTTTATTCCCTGAATTGTGTCAGAATCAATGCAACACCTAGTGCACGCCCTACTGGGGACCATCAAATTGGGGGGGGGTAATTGGGTTAGGTATATCAAAATATTTTCGACAAGATACTTGTCGAAAATATCGATACTGCAATTCTTCCTTGGAGAAAATATCAAACCTTCCAAACCTTTTTCACTGACAATGAGCCACAGATCATATTTATCTGGTGCCATCTATGAGCAGATATTTAATCTTTATATTTAATCTGCCATTTTAAATTAATTTAAGAAGGATTTATCAATAAATGATATGATTATTTTCAGCTGCGTCTTTAATGTCAGCGATGAATCGAGATGCGGATCCCTGTGATGACTTCTTTCAATACGCGTGCGGCACGTGGAACAAGAAGCATGTTATCCCTGAGGATCGCAGTTCAATCAGCACATTTGAAGTGATGGCTGATCAATTACAAGTTATTCTTAAAGGTAACAATCCATAGAGAATTAAATGTTAAAGACATAAGAAAAATAATGTTCTCCAGTAAGTAAGAATTCTGACCGAATTTCTGAATTCTGACATAGAAAAAATGGTTATATCTTAATACAAGTACAATTAAAGGTGTTCTAGAAGAACCAATCACAAAAGATGATAACGATGCCACAATTAAAGCAAAGACTTTCTACAGTTCCTGTATTAATACACGTGAGTTTTGCATTTTTATGAAGAAAGCTCCTAAGTAAAGTTTAAACAGATCAAATTAGGAAAATTGGAGACGAGCCCTTACGGAAAGTTCTGAAGAGTCTCGGTGGATGGCCGGTGGCTGAGAGCAACTGGGAGGCGCCCGATTTTAGCATCGAAGAGCTCCTGGGACGTATTCGCGGTGCTTATCATGAAGGCATCCTCGTCGACCAATGGGTAGGGCCTGACGATAAGAACAGCTCAATTAACATCATCCAGGTGCGCACAAAGTAAGAAGTAGCCCAAACATCGAACACCAAACCATCATCCAAAAACAACTTGTGCATGAAAACCTATCGTTTTGTGTATTTCCAAAATGTTACCAAGGGACATAGAGTCAGAATAAGCATGATTTGAATAAAGGTTGTGGTACCACGAAATTTGAGACATTGTTGCTTCGAGAGAAAGAGATTGAGAGAGGTCAGAGCCTGTTTCAGGTGTGTTAGTAGGACTGTTCAGAGAGCGCAATAAATAGTAGTTGAATTATTGTGAGAGGGGAACCAAGCGAGTAGTGGTAGAACATAACAAGTGAGGAGTAAATACTGTAGTAGATACTGTCACGCTGCGCATACGCGACAATTCGAATGGATGAAGTCTCGACGAACCATTAATGAATAGTTTTCTATATTTAAAAGTAAAGAGATCTGTCAAGAAGGAATAGAGAATCGAGATAATAAAGAAAGAACACTTCCACAAATATATAGTGTTAAGATAAAATGAATTCGTGACAAATTGCGCGGGAAAACCGCGGTACCATAACATACTTACCTATCTTGTAATCCTTCCTTTAAATGTGCAGGGTCCTTGAAAACATAAATCACAAATAGAACGCGGCTCTGTTACAGTTGGATCAAATGCAGTTGGCACTACCCAGCCGTGACTACTATCTGAAGGGCAGCAGCGAAGGTGATCTTCAGGCGTACCACAAATATATGACCAACATCGCCCTGCTGCTTGGGGCCAACAAAACCACGGCGAGCGATGAATTGCAAGAGATTATTGAGTTTGAGAAGGAGATGGCGAATGTAAGATATTGGGGAGGAAGTGGAAGTCTAAATTCTGATAATTCGAATGAACAAAATTCAATTCAATCCCGAGAATGGCTACAAATAATAGTTCGCACTTTGAAACTTTTCCAAGTTCTGAAGAATGATTATCCAATTAATTCCCAACTCTTTCCGCTAAAAAATCTATATCGAGATTTTATACTCGAAATGGCTTTTCAAGTTCTGAATAATGATTGACTAATGCACAGGTTCCCAAACAGGGAGGCGCGAGAATTTAGAGGGCGGGAGTCCCCCTTAGAACATTACTGTTTACGTATATTATCAAGAACATAAAATGTCATCATGGGTGGGCGTCAGATAAGTGTGTTAAGTGTATTTAAAAAGCGAGGCACATCTATACAGAGTTTGGGAACCTCTGGACTAATGGGTTTAACTCCTCCCGTGAAAAATCTATAACCGGATCCTGAATATCCAGATTCCTATCGGGTTCGGGTTCCCCGAGACCAATGCCAGAATATCCAATACTCAACCCCCTGAATCACTATAAATAAAATCACGTCTTGCCAAGTTCTGAATAAGAAATGGTCAATGAGGCTGCAACTTATTAATGTCTATCTGACAGAATACCCAGATGAGGATTGACCCTGGATCCTGTGCTATAAAGTCTCGATTAATTCCCTGATTCGCTACAAAAGCGAGATCTTAGACTTCCTCTTCTCCAAATTCTAAATAAGGATAGACCAATGAGCCTGCAACATACCCCCGTAAAATCTTCATATCGGAACTTGAGTAACCGTCACTTCCAAATTCCTCCAATTACTTCAAATTATCAGAATTCCCCACAATTTGTGATAAACTGAACTTGCATCAATATTCAAACAGGCCTCACTACCCGAAGCAGACCGTCATGATACAAGTGCCATCTACAAGAAAGTAACCCTCCGGAAATTACAAAGTATAGTACCCCAAATTAATTGGGGACTTTACCTTCGTACCTTCCTGAATGCAGACATCACCGATAATGAACCAGTGGTGGCATACGGACTTTCCTATTTTATTGAAATGGGAAAAATTCTCTCAAAAACGGATCGCAGGTATTGCTACATTTTCTAATATTCTAACCAAAAAACACAGATATTTTTTACAGAATCATTCACAATTACGTCCTCTGGCGATTAATCATGGCTCTCTTACCGCACATGATCGACGACTACCAACGCGAACGCATCGAGTTTAAGAAGATCCTCTTGGGCATTCTTAGCGAACGCCATAGGTGGTCCCAATGTGTGGAATGGACTAATAAAAAGTTGGGAATGGCGGTTGGGGCTTTGTTCATCAAGGACAACTTCAATCATGAGAGCAAAGTAAGTCTATCTTAGGAATAACTCATAGATGTGTCCCACTGGTGATACATGGTCTTGGGAAGTATCTGTGGTCCTCAAACTTGATGGATCAAGGTATCCCAAAGTCTGAAAACAACCTGCTCACCTGATCATTTCCATCAGTACCACCAGTGTTCCTCCAGTGGTATATACTAATATGTTGATTACTAATGAAATTCATATGATAGGAATCTGCCCTTACGATGATACACACCATACGCGAGGCTTTCAATGATCTTCTTGCTGATAACGATTGGATGGACGATGAAACACGAGCCGTGGCCAAGGAAAAAGCGGATGCGATGAACGAACGTATTGGTTATCCACAGTTAATTACGGATACCGACGCCTTAGTACAAGAATACACCAATGTAAGATTAAGACATGTTTGAATGTTCCTTCAAAAACCTGACACTTCCTTGGAGAGGTTCCTTCGAGGTCAAATTTACGGAATAGTGTTTTGAGGTCATCTCAGCCTTGTGCACTCCCAGACTGTTTATTCGACCAATACAACTTGTAACACCGAAGGACCAACTACTTAATTAAGAGAAGTCTAACGCCCTTGGACTTGGATCGGCAATTGAGAATCGACTGACCCGACCTCAGGAGTTTCAAAATCTACTTGAAAATCTTGATCCCTGTATTTCCTCTTATCAGTTTTCTCCTGTCTGCTCTCTGTTCGCACCTTTTTCTTAATTTTTTGACCACATTTCCTTTCTCATGCCTTCCCGATTCTTCTAAAGGCATTCCAAGTCTCTCCTGCTCTTCTTTTATCTTCAGACCACATTCTTTCTCTCTTTTCCTCCTGATCCCCCGTCGCAGTTCAGCCTTATTGACTACTACAAATTTGTTTTTTCGTATAAACTTCGAAGGACCAACTGCAATTAATAGAGACAAGTCTATCTATCTTGGAATTGACAATAGGCGATTGACAATCTAGGGTATTGGAAAATCTCTATGGTTTCAGAATCTCTTCAAATTTACAAGCGTCCCTTAATCGTGCCTGAGGAACTATTATGTATATTCTAACAATGTTTAATATTGCAGTTGAATATAACAAAAGATAACTTCCTAGAGAACATCCTCCACGTGCTGAAATTTGACGCTGAACAGAACCTAAACAAACTTCGGCAACCTGTGGATAAAGACAAATGGTCGACGGATCCAGCAGTGGTGAACGCATTCTACAATCCAAATAAAAACGACATCGTATTTCCAGCCGGCATTCTTCAGCCGTTGTTCTACAGCCAGTATTTTCCAAAGTCGTTGAATTACGGCGGCATTGGGGTTGTCATTGGCCATGAGATCACGCACGGCTTCGACGACAAAGGTAATAAATTCACAGGTTTACGAGTTCCCTTGAAAAGGTTAGTGCGCGTTAGGCCATGTCCTCTATCAAGTTCGTCTACAAACCTCTTTCAAATCGGGCACAGCCTTATACTTTTGACATACATAGAGTTACATTGTGATAGTAACTGTAGGAATTCAAGGAACAAAGGCTTTAAGTTTATAGTACTAGATTGATGGGAATTCTTGGCATTCTTCCGTTGACATTTGTGGTGTGACATGCAATTTACGATGGTTTACAGGGAGACAATTTGACAAGGATGGCAATATGATGCAATGGTGGAACAATGCGACGATACGCGCTTTCCGCGATCGCGCACAGTGTATTATCGATCAATATTCGCGTTATCGCATCGACGAGGTGGGTCTTTATGTTAATGGGCGCATGACCCAAGGCGAAAATATTGCTGATAATGGAGGACTTAAGCAATCTTTTCGGGTTCGTATAATTATGCCATTTTTTCTTTTGTGCTACTATGAACTGTCTCCTGTTTGTCTACTACTATTCAATTTTGGAGCGGAACTTCCTCTCTTTTGCTTCCCCATCTCAATCCTGAAGAGGAACAGAGCAAGGGATGTAGTTCCTGTCCTTTTGATCGTTTTTTTTTTCGTCAATCCTCTACTCCCTCTCTTTCTCTCCAGATACCCGCTACTCTGTCGATCATATTCCCCTTTGCTGTTATTCCTGATCACCTGCTTTCTCCTCCCTTCTCCTCCCTCATTTCACAACAGCTACCATTTTAATGAACCCCCAATTATATGACCCTCTTGCAGGCGTATAGAAAATGGGTATCATATCACGGAGAAGAACCAGACCTACCAGGTCTGAATCTCACCCACGACCAACTCTTCTTCCTCAATTTCGCGCAAATCTGGTGCGGTTCAATGCGGCCTGAAGACGCACTCACCAAGATCCGCTCCAGCGTACACTCGCCGGGGCCAATCCGCGTCCTCGGCCCGCTCTCCAACTCGTGGGACTTTGCCAGAGCGTACAACTGCAAACTGGGCTCCCCGATGAATCCGACGAACAAGTGCAGCGTATGGTAAATGACACCAAGCACGAAACGGGTGTAACCTGACGGTCACACCAACATTCTTCACTTCTGGAAGTTATGTTAGAAGTTGATAACCTGTCGAGGTCATGGAAAGAGCAGATCTTGCGACTTTTGCTGAATGCAACAAACCTAGATTGCGATTGCATTCAATGCTAAGACTGTTTAGAGTTTAGCCGCTAAACTTTAGACATTCCTATATGATCCTATCAATGTACAAAAACTAACAATAAGTTTCAACAACACTTATGCTTGGTATAGCTAAGCTTTATATTAAACTTGGCTAAACTATTAAAATTATCAATCTTCTAAAGAAACATGAAGAACAAAACAACAGATGATAAGCAGATATAAGCTTTTGAAATACTTTTAAATGAACTTAGATTAAGATATCACATAAATATTCCTAAGAAATACTATCTGGAGGAGCGTGACTCATTTTAGGAGTCGAATATACGCTGTACATATCTTCTACACATGTCTGTACAGTATTATTTTTGCATATCTACTTAAAATATAAACAATCCCACTATGCAAAGGTATCCAATGCAACATACAATGTGTGTTTTTCGCTCGTATTATTTTCTACTTGAGTTGTAAACAGTGTGCGGTTATGTCATCTGATAGATGGCACTCTACTAATATATCATGTAAACAACATACTTGTCTACCAATTAAGTTTATAATCCAGGGCTGTTCAACCTTTTTATATGCTATTATTATTATTATTTTATATGATTGACTGGAATAATTGTTATAGTTCTCACGATCTACCAAAATGTATAGTGGTTCATATAGCCTACGATCCTCTAGTGTCAAAATTGCCAGTCCGAAATACGGATAGCCCTATAGCGCTGAAATATACGAGCGCGAGAGAAAGAGACAAGTTAGACGTATCTGTTATGAAACAATGAGGTTATAGTGGAAAAAGGAACCATTTTGCACGGTATATATGTAACAAAAAATACATGAGAAACAAATTATTGTACTATGTGCGGTGGCAATTAATAAATAATTATTGTTTGATGTCATTCATGATGACTTGAATCATTGCATTTCATTACGTTAAAGTGAGAGGAAAGCAGTCCGGAGATCTATACAATCTGTCCACTGATCTAGATCTGCAGCTGGAATAGCTGCCCGAGAAGGGCAATGAGGATCTGGCAGGCTCATTAGGACGGAGCCGAGAATGGGAGGTGGACCCGCTGCTTCATCCTAGGTCAACAGGCGAGATAACTTCTGAGATAACTCAGACCCTGACGGGCCACGGCTGCTGCAGAGCCTATCTAACACGAATGGGAATCAAGGTCTCTGCAGACTGTCAAATGTGTGGGAATGACGACGAGGCCATGGAACATGCAGTATTCGCGAGTGAGTGGTCCTTGCGAGAACAACTGGTCCTGAAGACCATCATCATTGTCCATCATTGGTCCAATAACAGAGGAGACTGTCGTCGATAAGATGCTCAGCTTCAGTAGACGCGTGAGATCGCGTTCTTGACGGAAGTGATCCGAGGCAGAATTGCCCGCGAAGCAGGAAGGCGGCAGTAGCTCCATAGCCAAATCCAAATGTAAAGGCGATCCCAGGCGTGGGTAGGGTGGCTTCCTCAACTATTCCTTCTTCTCCTTCATCGTTCACCCGTCTTGTCGCTGGCCGGGCATAGGCCATTGACCTGTCATTCTCCCATAATTATTTCTGGGAAACTTTGCGCATAATAATTCCTTTTTTGGGTAGGTTGCTAGCCTCGCCCAAGGTGAAGAAGACCTCTATATCGACAATTACTGAAGTTAATGTGATTGCCGGAGCGAGTAGAGGTGTTATTGTCACGACCACGATTTGAACCTGGAACCCTCTGCGTGGTAAACAGCGACCTTCCCAACTGAGCTTCTACGCTCTTCTCAACCATTCCACATCCAATTTAATCACTCACTTTATTTTATCTCTTCCTCCGATTTCATTGCATATTCCTTAATATACTATCCGTTATTCTAACTGCCCCGTTAAACTTGTATTTTAAGTACATATTTCAATGTTGTTATTGCATGTTTTTTTCTTGTTTCCAATCAAATAAAAAAGATGTGGTATGCTAAGCTATGGTTAGAGCCACACATGATATGCTTTATCGTAACGCTACGCTTAAGGTTATTGCGTTGACTTGAGCTCCTTTTTATTCTGTCGGAAAAACGTGTGAGTGTGTAAACACCAATAAATCGTCTCTAATATCAGCTCAAGGCTGAGTCAATCCAACGTACACGCGGAACACGCACATACAACTCCCCCCAGTCAGTTGGTTGATACACCAGCGTGTTCGGTATGAGAGGTCTCGACTTGCAGCCCAAGTTGGATCTCAGCTGAGTCGTCGAAAGCTTTTTTGCGGTGTCGTGTGCCCGTCTGATGGCCTGAACTTAGATAACGCGATGCGACACTGACCGATGCCACACACCACCACCACCACCACCACTACCACTCGTTATAGCACACCACAGACTACCGCACAGTTAATCAGCCTGCCAGACGGGATCGCTAATCGAATGTGTCGTGCGTGGATTGTTTGAATTGCGACTTTGCACCCGCGTCAAAGGTGTTACAACTAACGACACTCGTGGAAGTCATTTGCGCGTTATATAGCTGAATGCCGATACGTTTAATTGTTCATTCAGATTCGCGCGCGATGGCCGAAGCCAAGTCTGAACCGACGTCGCCGACGCCGACGCCGACGGATCGTTACGCGCTGCTCAGTGAGGAGACGCTGGACATGTTGCAGAATAAATTCTATGCTCATAACTATCGTTCGCCGAGTAAAGATTACGACGGCTGCACGCTGCCTCAGAGTTTCGCCGAATGCTGGCCGGAGATCGACGAATTGGAGGTGTATGATGATGATGTGTGGATTACCAGCTTTCCAAAAACAGGTACTCGTCAAATACTTGTTTATATATAATGCTTTTTATATATCAACTTAACAAATAGGATAATTTCGGAGCGTATGTAAGAAATTTGGTATCAATCAATTTCTGAAAAGATGCTCTTTCTGTTGATATCAGTTTTAGCCTGCATGATATTTTTTTTGTAATATAGTTGAATTTAATTTCTGGAATAGTGAATCAAAATAGGCCTCAATGGGCCAATTCCAGAGAGTACATAATAAATTTGGTATCAATCAACTCCTGAGAACATGCTATTTCTATTGAATATCAGCCCTCTCTCATTAGTGCATGATATTTTTTTTGTAATTTAGTTGAATTTAATTCCTGGAATAATGCATAGAAATAAGCTTCAAAGGGCCAATTCGAGAGTATATAATGAATTTGGTATCAATCAACTCCTGAGAATATGCTCTTTTTAGGTTAGGTTAGGTTAGGTTAGGTTGTTAATATCAGTTTTAACCCTCTCTCATTAGTGCATGATATTTTTTTGTAATATTGTTAAATTTAATTTCTGGAATAATGCATAAAAATAGGCTTCAAAGGGCCAATTCCAGAGAGTATATAATGAATTTGGTATCAATCAACTCCTGAACACATGCTTCTTCTGTTGAAATCAGTTTTAGACTTCTCTCATTAGTGCATGATATTTTTTTGTAATTTAGATGAATTTAATTTCTGGAATAATGAATAGAAATAAGCTTCAAAGGGCCAATTCGAGTGTATATAATGAATTTGGTATCAATCAACTCCTGAGAACATGCTCTTTTTAGGTTAGGTTGGGTTAGGTTAGGTTGTTGATATCAGTTTTAACCCTCTCTCGTTAGTGCATGATATTTTTTTGTAACATTGTTGAATTTAATTTCTGGAATAATGAATAAAAATAGACTTCAAAAGGCCAATTCCAGAGAGTATATAATGAATT
>WSZQ02004451.1:80276-94380 GCA_019419845.2 Weissflogia rhopalogaster | reverse complement strand
GGGCACTATAAAGGGCAGTGCCTCAAAATGCGTAACGGTAAATGCAGATATATCATGCCAGCCAATAAGTCAGCAGAAACCACTTTCAAGGTCCTGAACCAACTTATAGAGTATCAATGAGTGCTGTAAAGGTATGGATCAGAAAATGGTATTGTGTTAAACATATGACCGCCTGGATAGCCCAAGGAGGGTCCTAGGCAGGCCAAGAGTTTGCTCGACGTCTCATACGACAAAGCCCAAGAAATTATGAAGCTGAAAAATGCTATTTAATGTGTCTTTTTAGCCTTCTGACAGGTCAGGGCGAGGTCCTTGCCAATAATGGCAGAGGCGTCCTCACAATTTGCAGATTGCGTAAATCGGTGGTAGAGATGATCGAGCACTTACTCTGCACTTGAGAATTCCTAGGTCCCTTCTAGGTGGGAACAGCTAGGTCTTGCTAAATTCAAGGGAAGGTCGGTCAAAGAGATTCTAGCCTTTTCGAAGGTAATCTCCGGTATTAGCCTATGGAATTGATCCATGCGCAATAAACCAACTTTGGTCTAGTGACGTAGTGCTAATGGCGTTGCCTGCCCAAGATTAATACAAAAATAGTAATTCAGTAGGGATGTTTTGTGCTTCGTACGTACAGACGGCGATCAGTCATGGCAATAGTGTCGATGCTTTTTGACCACCTGCTTTAAGTATAATTTGAAATAATAAAGATTCTTCACGATTAATTTTAATATTTAGAAAATGCATTCCTTTAATTCAAAATCAATGCTTTTTAGAACCATTTATTGGGCAGAGCCTACTTCTGCCTCCTTGAAGGCGACAAAATGGATCAAGCCGATGCACAGTTCAACTTTGTCCTGAATCAAAGCCCTAACAACATCCCATCCCTCCTTGGGAAGGCTTGCATCGCTTACAACAAGAAGGACTACCGTGGAGCCCTCGCTTTTTATAAAAAAGCTCTTCGTACGAACCCCAACTGTCCAGCAGCAGTACGTCTAGGTATGGGCCACTGTTTTATCAAACTAAACCACCAGGACAAGGCGCGTTTGGCGTTCGAACGTGCACTTCAACTGGACGCACAGTGCGTGGGTGCACTTGTCGGCCTCGCTATTTTAAAGCTTAACCAACAAGCACCGGACAGTATTCGTACCGGAGTAAACATGCTCTCAAAGGCATACACCATCGATAGTTCCAATCCAATGGTGCTGAACCACCTCGCCAATCACTTCTTCTTCAAGAAGGACTACCAACGCGTGCAACATCTCGCCCTGCACGCCTTTCACAACACCGAAAATGAAGCAATGCGCGCGGAGAGCTGCTATCAACTCGCACGTGCTTTCCATGTGCAGAACGATTATGATCAGGCCTTCCAGTACTATTATCAGGCGACACAATTTGCTCCTACCCAATTTGTCTTGCCCCATTTCGGCCTCGGGCAAATGTATATCTATCGAGGCGATGCTGAAAACGCTGCTCAGTGTTTCGAAAAAGTGCTCAAAGCGCAGCCAGGTAACTATGAAACAATGAAGATTTTAGGCTCGTTATATGCTTCGTCACCGTCTCAATCAAAACGAGACATTGCTAAAAGTCATCTAAAGAAAGTCACTGAGCAATTCCCCGGTGATGTTGAAGCTTGGATTGAGTTGGCTCAAATTTTGGAGCAGACAGATCTTCAAGGTTCTCTAAACGCCTACGGCACAGCCATTAAGATTCTGAAAAAGGACGTTCAGACTGAAATACCTACCGAGATACTTAACAATGTTGGTGCTCTACATTATCGTCTTGGAAACATGGAGGAAGCTCACCAGCATCTCGAGGAAGCTTTACAACGCGCAAAAACTGAAGCTGAACACGATCCACATTATTATAATTCAATTTCGGTTACCACAACATATAATCTTGCTAGGTTGAATGAGTCTCTTTGCCTTTTTGACAAATCCGAAAAACTTTACAAGGATATCATTAAGGAGCATCCGAATTATGTGGATTGTTATCTCAGGCTTGGTTGCATGGCTAGAGACAAAGGTCAGATCTATGAAGCTTCCGATTGGTTTAAAGAAGCGCTGAAGATCAATACTGAGCATCCAGATGCTTGGTCTCTTCTTGGAAATCTGCATCTTGCGAAAAACGAATGGGGACCAGGTCAGAAAAAGTTCGAACGAGTTTTGAAGAATCCAGCAACAGCTCAGGATGCGTATTCGTTGATTGCCCTTGGGAATGTTTGGTTACAGACTTTGCATCAGAGCAATAAGGATAAAGAACGCGAAAAAAGGCATCAGGAACGTGCACTATCAATGTTCAAGCAAGTATTGAAAGTGGATCCGAGAAATATTTGGGCCGCAAACGGAATTGGAGCCGTATTGGCTCACAAAGGTACTGTTAACGAAGCTAGGGATATTTTCGCCCAAGTTCGCGAAGCAACTGCAGACTTTTGCGATGTTTGGCTCAACATTGCTCATATATACGTTGAGCAGAAACAATTTGTCAGTGCAATTCAGATGTATGATAATTGTTTGCGTAAGTTCTTTAAGTATAACAACGTTGAAGTTATGCAATACCTTGCCAGGGCTTATTTCAAAGCAAATAAGCTTAAAGAGGCAAAGATGGTACTGTTAAGAGCAAGGAGAGTTGCCCCACAGGATACTGTGCTTCTTTATAATGTTGCTCTGGTTCTGCAACGTTTGGCAACGCAGATTTTGAAAGACGAAAAATCGACCTTGACTACCGTCTTGGCAGCAGTGCACGAATTGGGCTTGTCGCATAAATACTTCAGTTATCTTTCTGAACATGGAGATAGAACGCGTTATGATGTGACTCTTGCTGGGTTGGAGGCGAGACAGTGTCAAGATTTACTCTCACAGGCTCAGTATCATGTCTCTAGGGCGAGAAGAGTTGATGAGGAGGAGAGGCAATTGAGAAAGAAACAGGCTGACGAAAGGATTGCCTTTAAGCAGAGACAACTCGAAGAACAGAGGAGAATGGAAGAAGAGAAGCGTGTTACGGAAGAACAGATGTTACAGAAACGACAGGAATATAAAGAGAAGACCAAGAATGCTCTGGTTTTCAACGATATGCCTTCGGAGAAACCTTCGAAGAGTAAAGGGCGCAGTAGGAAGGATCAGTACGTTAGTGATTCAGGTTCAGATATGGAAAATCGTGGAGAGCGTGAGCCAAAACCGCAGAAGAAGAGGAAACGCAGTGGTGATCGTAAGAAGAGTGGTGGGGGTCGCAAGAGGAACAAGGGTCGTTCCGACTCAGATTCAGATAGACCTAAAGGCAAAAAGAAGAAGAAGGGGAAGGAATCAAAGCAGGACGACGGTCTCAGTGCCAAGCAGAAGAGTAGGATCGTGTCGAAGGCGACTATATCTACAAGTGAGGACGACAGTGATGATGGCAAACTCAAGATTGCCAGCGGTGATGAAAGTGGTGGTAGCGGAGGTGGAGGCAAACGACGTCGTCGCATCTCTTCGGGTTCTAGCCGCTCTCGATCCAGTTCACGCAGTCGCTCCAGATCAAAATCCAGGTCAAGGTCGAAATCGAAAAGTCGCTCACGCTCTAAATCTGGCTCGCGTAGCCGATCTAGAAGTAGGTCTAAGTCGAGGTCCAAGTCAAGATCGCGTAGTCGATCTAGGTCTGGATCTCGGAGCAAGTCCAGGTCTAGAAGTAAGTCTCGGTCAAGAAGCAAATCACGTTCACGAAGCAAGTCAAGATCGCGTAGTAAGTCAAGATCCCGCAGTAGAAGTCATTCGAAATCTAGAAGTCGGAGTAGGTCTGGTTCCAGAGAGAGATCCAAGAGTGGCTCGCGAAGTAGGTCTGGATCTCGGCAAAGGTCCAAATCTAGATCACGGTCAAGGTCCAAGTCTGGTTCGCCCTCACATCATAGTGATTAATTTTAAGACATTCAAGTTTCGATTTTCGATTGGAATTCAAACTAATTTACACTTTATGTTGTATAATACTATATAAGACTTAATTGATTTATTTAAAACAGTCTCCCGAAAACAAAACGTTTCGAATATCGTTTGGAAAACATCTTCAGTCTGACATATTCGTTTCTCATGTATGCTTCAATAAATAGGACATTGATTAATTATAGTATAATACTGTATCGTAATAAATAAATTCCGTAAAAAATGTTTTGGTCATATCCTAGTTGAAGTGATTTTCCTTAGATCTGCGAATTTCATGTGATAAAATTATGTAAAATCGTTTAGTTGATGTGTACGAACAGCAACTGCAGCAATTCGTGCTTTGCTTTAAATGATATTGTTTAATAATGTTAGCAAATATGCCAAAAGTTCCAACAATCAAACTACCCCTGAATCATTCAACTTTCACCTCAAAAACTTGCTTTGAAGATATTTCGTAATCTTTGATACCTTCATTAGAATTGGCCTGATATCATTTTGCCTGGCGGGATAACTATTTTGCGTGCCATTTTATAGAAACGATGATTTATATCAGGACCTGACAAATTAACAACGATTTGTGCTATCAGTTAACATCATCAATGACAGTATCTCGCGTTTCTGCAGTAACAAACGTCGTCCAGTAGGACAGAAGGAATTTTTCTGAATCCTTATAAATAATCTAACCCGCTCTAAGCATCTTTCCCACTCGTAAAATTAATTTGTTTTTCCCCAAATCAAAGAATGAAGCACATTTCTGAACAAAGATCTTATTGTTAGTATGCATATGTTGTATATTTCTAACCCAACAAGAATTTCTCTTCAACCAACCACTCAAATTTTTCCGATTTGTTTCTCGGTGTAAAAAAACACTTTAAATAGGATAATCCCTCATCAGTTTGTTATTATCATGAATGCGCTGCTATTGATTTTAACAGATTCCAAACCAAATTTACCGAATTTTAATAAAAATACCACGAATTAATAAATTTAACAATCAGTAAACATATTGCAAAATGTTTTCTTGGAAGAAGATTACTGAAGGGAGTTACATAGGATGTAGATTATGCTACCTGTGTGGGTGTGTGAAATGTATGTGTATATAAAAGTGCTAACATGCTAAAAAGTCGTCCTGTAAATGCGCGTACGAAGATATAATGCCGATAAAATATTGCTCTACTCGTTGTTGGTGCCATGGCTGCCATTCCGTGGCATTGGCAGTGTCATGGTGTGACTGTGCCCATGGTTAACATGGTTGTAGCCGTGGCTGTGGCCCAAGGTATTGTGATGATGGTTGGGGTTCGGTGCGTTAAGGATATTGTGGTGGCTGCCGTAAAACGAAGTGAATGTGGTGTTCGTGCTCAGGCTGAGCGGGTACGTATCGCAGCTGTTCATTGTGCTGAACGTGGACATCATCTCGCTGGTTAGGTCCGGACTGTCGGAAAGGACGTGTTCCCGGATTTGGCACTCTGAGGTGCGTAAATTGTTCGCGTGCGAGTGTCGCCGATGGTTATTGATGCGAGCAGAGATTGGAATCGGTTTGATCGCGTAGATGTAGATTCCAAACATTGCTAACGCATAGGAGAGGAAGTACAATGCGTGGAACTGAAACAATAAATACATAGGATAACTCGTTTTTTTTTCTTGGGGGCCAATAAACAATCATTTTTGTTATATATCACTGGTTTCCAGAGTGTGGACCGAAGCCCCTTAAGGGACTATAAAGCAGTTCGAATAAGCCTGCCAAAAACCCGTGGAGACAAGTTTGATCGACGTTTTCAAACCAGGGGGCCATCCATGTACATTTGATTAGATCGGGGTTATCTCTGCTCGTCTGTATTACACCCGATGGATTCACGTAGTTATATGCCGAAGGGTTAAGACTATATAATTGAATTTAATAAGATTGTATCTGTTGAAAAAACAAACCTTGTAATTAAACAACGGCATCCCCAAAACCAGTGTGTAGAAATTTCCAGTAATAAGCGAAAGATGCAAGGCAGTTGTTCCCATATTCATCAAAAACACCGAGCTGAGAGTGCAGAATAAAAACTGACACGACGTAAACGTCGAAAGTAGCATACTCGAATCCTTCCAGCTTATCGTCAATAGAGTACGTTTCTCCAGTAAAATCATCTGCAGTCCGGAGACAATACTCCCAAAAAGCCCCAATAGTCCCAGATACTCAACCACATCTGTGTTTTTCACTGATAACTCTTGAAGAACCGTTACGATTGCAAAGAGTACAGCACCCCCGAGGCAAAGCATATCACCCACGAGTTGGTTCTTTCCATCCACTTTGGTATCATCAATATTGGCCCACACTAAGCAACCGATGCCCATCAAACACACGGAGACTGCGAGGATGTGGACCATTCGATAACGCACTCCAAGGACTAAACAACTTAGAGCGAGAGCTACCGGAATAGCTACACATCCCAATAACTGAAAATAGTATGTTTTTTTAAAGACTTATTGTATGAATTCGTTATGATTGAAAGCTTACTTGAATACTACTCAATGTGGTGAATTGATGTGCAGAGCAGAGTAGTGTGTTCGCCTGTACATCGATCAAGCATAGTAGGACATATCGCCATCCTCTGTGCTTGATGATCTGAATGAGTCCTTGATCCCCTCGGCGGAATGCCAACCAGCTTGTATACACAGCACACATGAACATGTAATGTGGAAAACTTTGTCCTGTGGGTAGAACAGTGGTGTCATCAGTGCTGATAAAGTGCGAAAGTGCATTCATCGACACCAAGAGAATAGACAAGATCTGTCCGAGAATAATATTCTGCCATACGGACCTAAAACAGACTCTTTCTGTCTTAAAACGACTTCTTTTGTAAAGCATGCAACGTCGTCTTATTGCTGTTATAGTTGTGATAATGGAATAGAAAATGAGAAAGATGTAACTATACCATTTCCCCAGTTCAGTGAGATAATTGTTGAGCCGCTCGGAGCAGCCAGCGTTCTCAACCATTTTCGAAGACTACCGGCCACATTTAATAAGAGTTTCAACGTTTTCACCGATTTTTGTTTATTTTCTCGCACTGGGTGGGGCAGTGACCGCCGCTGCCGCCATTATTCTGCGCCAGCACCCCCACGATGACATATTTCCACCCTCGCACGAAACATGCGCTAGGAAAGTGCTTTTATGACATTGGGGAAGGGGTGAATATTTGAGCAAGAAAAAATTAGTTACTTTATATAATGTTCATCAAATACTTTCATATATATATATTATTTAAATCTTGGTTAATTGTGCTTATTTATTACACACTTTATTTTTGCATACATGCAATGAATTTCTATAACTATGGATACCAATTATTCGTATAATAGTGTTTATTTGGAGAACTGTTTGAAAGAATACATTTTGTGCGAAACATTTATATTTACATGTTTGATGTTATTTCATTCGATACAAAAAATCTTAGGAATAAAATTATAATTAAAAATAATTATGAAAGGACTTGTAAATGAAGAAGAAAAATAAAGAAATGCACAAAACCAAAAACTATCCCAAGAGTTTAAAGTAATTCTCATGCTTAATCGATTTGTGGATGCTTTATAAATAAGGTCCTGTTCTATAATATCGGTCCTAAATAATCAATTGAAAAATTGTCCCAAGAATTTAAAGTAATTTTCACGTTGAATCCATTGGTACATGATTAATAATCCTAGCTAGAAATCAGGATATCTGAAAAATGACGCAAATGTGTATATCACAACAAACTATATTTAATGAAGAATTTATCCGTATATGATAGGGCATTCAATGATATGTAAATTAAAAAAAAAAAAAAGAAAACAAATTTAATTTTATATATCTTCCTTATTTTACCTCTACGTACGCGTAGGATCCTTTTAAACATATTTTGAATAATCATCAAATATTTAAATAATGTATTAAATAAGGCGGCGAATTATTCTTTGTTCAAAATAAATAAACATTGCGGAAATACTGATTTACCGTGACGAGTAAAAATCGAGAAGGTAATCCCGAAATCTCTTCGAAATACTAGAAATGTAAACAGATACCAAAAACGTAAATCTTTTTTATAAAAAGGGCATGAAGCACAGAATATGCACTAAATAGTTTTAAGTTATGTTTTAGGGTAAAAAATGAGAACTTTAAGAGAACATTATTTGTGAGGACTACAATTTCCTAAGAAATTTCATTAAATAATAACAATCACCATATATTAATAACAATAAATACATTAACATAAAGCAGGACCTGACGTTCCGATTTTTAACAATGGAGAATCATGTTTTGAAATCGCCATACTCCACATCCCGCTTTTCTCAAAAATGTTCTCAAAAATGTGCACCTTATAATATAATAATTTAACATATAGTGATATAGTGGAGCAGTCAAATAAGCGAATAGCCAACTCCACCATATATATTTAATTACATTTTAAATGTCTAAATGGTTTAAAAACCATACACCCGATTATGGTAAAAAGCAAGTGAAATTTGACGTTCAATTATTGCGATTAGTATGGATAATACCGTAGTTCTCATTATACGCTAAAAGAAATTGAAACTTATACAAGAATGTGGTAGAAGGATCATATTTCGTTTCGCATTGTTTGTAAAAAATACACTTTCTCATTGCATAGAGGAATATACATACTTGTGCAAAGTACACGAAAATGCATTTATGTCGGTTTAGATATGTCTACGAAACTTGAAATATTTGAGTATATCGAACAAATTCTTCAATAACCTTCCACTAGTACATTGCGACGGTACAGATCTTTAACAATTTGGAAAACTTTCTTTTTAAAAGTTTATGTACCTATTTTAATAAGAACTTTTACTATTACCTTTTTGATTTTTGTTAAAAAATATAGCGTAACATAGGCAACTAAAATAACATCAAATTTTGTTTCTTAAAAGTTGAAATGTTTTTAATGGTTTCAATGAATGTTTTGCGCTAGTATTGTACAAAACACGATTTTGCATGCGAAATTCGCTAGAATTCTCCAATATTAGTCAAGCACATTAATAAATATAGCCTATCGCCACAGATAACTGCACACAATGTATATTCAAAAGTGGGGCAATGTGTATATCGCTCAGTCATCTGTAAGCGTCCATCAGGTTAGCTTTGCATACACTAGACATCCTAGACATAGAACAATCGTAACATAACAAAGATGTTGTTATGAAATGCACCTAAAACTAATACGCAATTATGGTTGAACCAATCTTTGACTATCAATTCCGATTGATCCTCATCGGCGACAGCACAGTAGGTAAAAGTTCACTGCTGAAATACTTCACCGATGGCAAATTCGCTGAGGTAAGTCTTCCCTAAAAGCAATCTTAGGCAATATTGGTTAATCATTCGCTTGCAGGTATCGGATCCTACTGTTGGCGTTGACTTCTTCGCACGTTTAATCGAAGTAAAAGATGGCACACGTATTAAATTGCAGCTGTGGGACACAGCCGGACAGGAACGCTTTAGATCTATAACAAAGTCCTACTATCGAAACTCGGTTGGAGCGTTGCTAGTCTACGATATTTGTAAGAGAGAAACCTTCGAGCATCTGCCACACTGGATGTCAGAAGCACGTCGTCATATTGAACCACACCGACCTGTATTCGCGCTTGTTGGTTGCAAAGTCGACAAAGTTGCCAACAACAGCCAACGTGAGGTTAGTAAAGAAGAAGCTAAAGAGTTTGCCACACAGCATGGGTTGATTTACTATGAAACATCAGCGAAAACGGGCGTTAACGTAGAGGAAGCCTTCATCCAAGTCACCCAGGAGGTGTATAATCGTATACAAACCGGAGAGTATAAGGTTGAAGATGGTTGGGATGGTATTAAAACCGGATTTGCACGTCCGAATGGATTGGACTTTAATCTAGTTGAGGCTGAAGCTGCTCGCTCATCATGCTGTTGATTTGTCACGCAGAAAACTACTGATTCTTTATAATGTGCACAATAGTATGAACTAACTATAAACCAAATTACAGAAGAGAACAAGAGGATTCAGGAAATGGAAGCAGTTATTGGAATTTTTAGAAATTTTATATTGTACTTTTGACTTTAACACGCGTTCGTCGTTTATACATAGCAGTTTTCTATGTAGGCTGTAACGTTCTAGAGTTCTTCTACATTTAATGAGATGTTATAATAATTCGTGTAGATTAGCATAGATTTTAAGGTACTATTATGTTTTTAGTACTTTTTGTGTGGTGATATGTTGTAATTTTATTTGCGTTTCTCGTTTTGACTCCAGTTTAACCGTGTTAGATGTATATTAGTTGCTTTTAGTTTCTCTGTGAGGTGCGTTAATTTTAATTTATTATATTAGATTTGTTTGGGTCTATTAAGTTTCTAGTCTTTTGTGCGAAAGTTTTTATTCTTAAAGAAATATCTAATAAAGTATAATAAATATTTAATGTTTTCTTATTTATTCTATTGCACTCCAGCGGCGCAAGTTATGATTAAATCGGTAAACCTGAAATTTGGATAAATTATGGAATGACATAAGTAACCCACACAACAAACTGTTAGGGATGTAGAAACGAATCGATATTTCAAGTATCGATACTTTTTTCTATGGGCGCCACCTACTTACACGAAGCGTGAGTCTGTGGGCGGCAATTCAGATAGTGAATGCACGCCCCGTCCTAGTTCTATCCACGCACGCAGCACAGTGATCGATTTTTCATATTTACGGCAAACCTATTATTAAGTTATATTCTTGAAAATGTCAGGGTATATTTAATTAGTCGTATCTCATTGATACAGAAAATTTGAAATCATTCATGCACCTAGAAGTTTCCTCTTTGGTCTTTGATTTTTTTTGTTTTAGCTTCTTTGTCGCCTTTTGGTGGTCTGTGAGGTTTATAACTTAGCATATACTTCTGCCATAATCTATTACATTGTTTGTTGCACTTGTTCCATCAAAATATGTATGCAGACTTTGTTAACCTTTGATTTTAACATTTTCTTACTTTGACTCACTATATTCTATGCCTTTGGAAAAATTTCTCATCAATGCATTTACTTGTATTCTAGTTCACCCATTTCTTATGATTTTATGTATATTTTTTTGTTTCCACTGATTTTTAGTATTATATCGCTATCTTCAATTGGATTTATTCGAATGACGGAACGCGGTTGTCATTGTTGTTTTTACCCTATATGTTTGAGCTGTTTCCGAGTGTTCCATTTCTTATTCATAATTTACCTCACTATTGTCACACTCTCCCTTCCCTCTCCCAATCACTCTCTTACAATCCCCCTCTTAATCTTTGCAAAGCATTCACTCCTTCGCAAACACACAGATGCTCCCAGATATCCACCTCACCTCGACATAACACAACAACCATATATTTATTCCCCATCCACACCTTTCTTCGTTGTTCCTCATTTCCACACCTTGGCCATTACCAGTTTAAAAAAATGAAATACTAAAAATCGCTGGAAACAAGAGAAATCAAGAAAATATACACAAAACCATTAGAAATGGATGAACACGAATACAAATAAATATATTGATGAGACATTTTTCCAAAAGCATATAATACACCGAGCCAATGTAAGAAAATGTTAAAATCAAAGATTAACAAAGTCTACATGCATATTTTGAAGGAACAAGTGCAACAAATAATGTAATGATTTAAAACAGAAGGTATATACCAAGTTACAACACTCACATACCACCAAAGGGCGACAAAGAAGCCAAAACAAAAAAAAAATCAAATACCAATAAGGAAACTTCAAGGTGCCTGAATTTGAAATTTTGAAATTGTCTTGGCGGAATTTAAAGACAATTGGCAACATTTCACGTGTTTGAAACGTTTCTTGCTTTATTGTGTCATTATCCAAAATAATTTTGCAGGGTTAAGGCGGTTTAGTCCTAAACCGAAAATCTTGATAAAGTTATGTACCCTGAAAACGATAATTATGATATGATTACTTCATAAATGTATATAGCGTCTTCAAATTTAGGATTATGTATCTCGAAGCAATAGTAAACATATTCCTATGCTTTACAAATTTCAAATATCAGTTACCTATCCTATCTCAAACTTTAGATTTTAACGGGGTGGTTTCGTGTGTGCACATCTTTATTTATTTTTCTATGGCTAAGCACTACAAAGTTTTGTTATTGTTAAATCGTATATTCAACAAAAATAGAGGGCACACACAACTCAAAACAAATTTTATTGCAAATAAATCAATTTAGTCAATGAAATATGATTTAAGCAGTATGCTTTTCGATTCTTTTATCCAATTGTTTCCATACTTTTAAGTTCTGTTACCAAAATAGGTCAATGCGAAGTATAACCTTTCGAATTGGTAATTAAGTAATTACGGTACTTTGAATTAGGTTTTATGTTTTTATGTTAAAATATATTAGCAATATTTACATATAAAATGAATTACAAAATGGCAAAGTGTATGCCTTAAGGAAATCGGAGACCACCCCTGGAGGGTGGGAATACCCGAAAAATGAAGAGAAGAGACAAAGCAGAAAAATGGAAAATCGGATAAACTTGGAAGGCAACAATCGGAAGATGTCAGACATGACAATAATGGCATGAGTTCAAAATGGTTCGTTCTTGAGAGCATATCTACCAAGGGGTTGGGGTTATATTCCTGCGATATTAGTTTTTTCCTCGCTTTGTTCTAATGTCCGAATGACATGTCCATTTAATTCGCATCATTGCATTTTTTTTATTTGAATATGCACTTTTAAATTCATGTGATCCTTGTGTTGGAAATTGAAGCAAGGCCACTGACTGGACTCACTTTTTATGGCGAGGCGCTGCAAGAAAATTAGACGACTTGCAAACTAAATCAATGTATTTAAAACTCGTGGCGATTGGCGGTGCATAAAGCGACAAAATGGCGGTGGAAGTGGATGTAGTCGATTGGCAAGACGATGTAACGAGACGATTCTATTTAAAAGGAGACGAAGCAACTCGAATGAACAACCTATCTCTGGAAGGCTGTTTAGTTAGACAAGGCTAAGCACTGAAGTGCGCGCACAGTTTATAGAGAGTGGGAGAATTGAATACGGATACCACTGCTATATGTGTGAAAGAAAGGGAAGGCAGATAGATAGATGCCGTAACGCGTTACGATATGAAGCAGTTTAACGTCAAATAAGAAGCCATCATTTAAAAAAAATCAAATTTATCAGTCAAGTGAGATGTGAAGAAAGTTTATTTTGAAACTCCTGTGTGAATGCATGTGTATTTATAAAGGGAGTTTGTCATACTTTAGATTGAATTAATAACAATTTATTTAAAAGGTATAACGGTTAGTTCACAAATGTATCATCGGTCTTCCGTTGGTTTTAGAAGAGAGAAAGAAAGAGAGAGTACCGTTGTCATCCCTCACCTATTACATCGGTTATCTCACCTATACTCTGTTATACTCATCGTAATTAAAAAATTTGAATTTGTTAGTTTGTTGAAGGTTGTTGGAAGTAAAATGTGATATTCAAACTTCACTTTAAAATAATTCATAATATACAAATCGTAGAATTCTCATTCATATAGAAATTGATATTCCATTTAATATAGTTTTGTCATGTCCTTCGAAGTTGGTTCAATAACTAATAAATCTAGAGTGCAAGAAATCGAGCATTTCGAAACATGACTAGTTTTAAAGTAGTCAGTTATCATATTTCCCGTAATCCTATAATTATAAATCATTCACTATTCGATTAAGAGTAAAGTTTCCTAAAAACAACTGCGCCGCGGGTATTTTCGCTTAGTTGCTTAGAAACGATTTTATAACTGATGAAAATTGAGTATAATAATGGCGACATGTTCTCAACCAGACAAACGTCAATCGATTCAGAAGTAAATTTTCCGCGATGTTCAGTAACAGTTCCTTTAGGGGCGATATTATAGGTTGCTGAAGTCGAGCCAATAAAGCGTCAACATCGGGGAGTTCAGAAAATGATTCGGCCTAAAGGTTCTATGTTTTCTCATATTTATTTTACCCCTACGAGTTTAAATTATACGATAGTTTTTCTTTGAATTATTAAAAAGCGATATTAGAATTAATAAAATGTGAGCCTAATAACGTCCGCACTTTCGCTGTGATATATTTTTAAATATTTTTATTACATATTATATTATTAAATATATTTGCCAGTGTATAGATATAAACCAATCAATTCTGAATTGAATTTGCTATTAAAAATACGCATCCC
>WSZQ02004451.1:53581-70977 GCA_019419845.2 Weissflogia rhopalogaster | reverse complement strand
ATACCAATAAATGTCTCGCTTATTTATAGTTTTTTGTTTAAAATTAATAGTTAAATTAATTAACTTGTTTTGTTTAAGACGAAAATATATATTTTAAATATATTCCCGCAAGACACAATACTTTGACAACCATATTTCAGAGGGGAAATTCAATATTTGTCCTAAAATTGTTAAATATCGAGTGCCACAGAAAGAATGACAGTGAGCAAGATTTCGATTGTTGGCTTATATGATTTTAAATTGTCGATGGGAAATATATATCTCAGAATACAATTTTTGATATTGTTTGTTGTTATTTTGTACGTTTATGCAGAGGTCTCACATTTCACGATAATTCGAAAAAGCTCTGCTGTTCGGCAGGCAATAATAATATTTCCCAAATCAAGTTTTCTCCTGAAATAATACAAGCACATTTATATGAGATCCTAAATTGCCAATTTTGCAATTATCAAAATGTTCAGAAGTTAACCTCAAAATCTTAATACAACTTAATACAAACATTTCCTGTGATTAGCAGCTGCTGAGATCAGTCGTAAAAAAAAACACGAAAAAGCAGTTAAATAAAACAATTTTCGTAACAATCATATTTTACATATTAAGTATTGTTCTAGAATTTTGAGTCCATATGAATGTTTTCAATTAATATTTGTGAGAAGAAAAAGCTTTACTTTTTCCTTGACTTTCCAGGATTTCCAGAAAAACGAAAATGCCCTAAATTAAAGTAATTTCGGTAGGACAACAATGGCAATTACACGACAATGTAACGGTTTCATATAACATATTATTATATGCATTATTTTTAAAAAGAAAGGAATTTGTGGTAATACGTTTTTCAGAATGCCTCCCACACGAAATCAGAAAAAGTTCTGATATAAAACAAATTCGGTTGGATAGGATAATTCTCCGTAATATTATACAATTATATAAATATGTCTATATATTGACCGAGTTTATACTAAACACTGAAATTAAATTAAAATTTTTAAGAAGAAAAGAAAGTTTTTTGGAGCATATTTTCCCGGAATTTCCAGCATTTCGTGAAAAACACGAAAAGACCGTGAAATAAAGCAATTTCGGTAGGGCGCTGGTAATTCCACGAAGCACATAAGCGGTCACTCGGGGAGTGTCATTATACGCATTTCGGGCATTTATTTTGTCGTATTATGGCAGTCCACTTGAATCTCAAGCACCCGGGGCATTGTTGGGAAATTATTACTTATTACCGCGTTCGCGCTAAGCCTTTAAGACCACGGCAGAAACGTCACGCAAACAAATTGTAGGCGTTCAATTTTAATATCACATTCTTTCGGCCCATAAGCACGTCGCCGTCGAGTCGACGATAAACATTTTGGGTTATACGGGTATTAGAGCTTTACGATAAAGTGTTTATAACACTCAGTAATTCGCTGTATTTTTAAATCGCAAGTTTTGGTTGGCTACCAAAAGGGAGGGCAATAAAACAAATCTTTGGCGATGCGGTTGGGACGGTGTTAAGCCACCGGGTGGTGCCAAAATGGTGGCTGAAACCGCAACAAGAGTAAATCCTATTTTATTTTATAATTCTATGTTGAGGGTACAACAGTAACAACAGGCGTCAGCCTGATATATTCAAAAGGGACTGATAACCTTTAGTTCGGTTTTAGGTCTACTTGCCTGGTTTTACTAAGTGATAATAGATTGTTTCTATTTATATAGCTTGAATTTAAATGAAAGAACAGTTATTTGTGTTTCTTTTATTTGTGAATTTAAAAAAAATCCAGGATTTGGAGTGAATTATCCCATCGGAATAGATAGGAATTGGAATGGAAGGAACATGATAATTAATGATATCTAACAGCAAATGTTTCACGCTCTGTTGGTTTCAGGAGACAATTAATTTTGTGTTTAATCCGTCGGATTTCGGAATTTCGTTTTATTTTACGATAACAAACCAAATATTGTCCGGATCTTTTGTATAAAAGTTTATTGATGCAATGAGTACGTAATGAGTATGAGTTCAAATAATATTAGATTAGTGTCAATTCCAAGAATTCCGAGGCGAATGAACAATCATTAGGAACCCTTTCAAAGAGATGCTGTTAAAATATATAATGCCTACCTGGTAAAACCCTTGAAGCTTTCTGGTTGTTAATAAACCTTTGTTGAAAACTGGGAATCCTTAATGAGATTTTCCTAAAAATAGGACAATTAGTATTCCTTGGAAACAATTTAAAGGATTTGAAAACGCCTTTACTTTTGTACCTATATTATCACAACTTTGAACAGTGTAGACGTAATTCGTCAAAGGCTGTAGCAAATCAGATACAATGAAAAAGTTCAGTTCGCTGTGCTTTACTCACAGTTGCCGAGTTGCAATGACTACTCAGTTTCAACTGAACTTACCGGACGTTCACCGGAACGAAGGCCTTTTTTTTCCTCACAGAGTCAAGGGCCATCACTTCAGCCTTTCGTCGGGAACATATGAGCAAATGCTCTCACGATTTCCATAAGCGTTGGAGCAAAATATCTCAAGTAGGGTTTCTCAGGATTTTTCCAAGCTTCTTTTATGTCTATTGGATGGTATCAAGGAATTCAGCTTCAATCGTTTACAAACATTATTTATGGCTGGCAGTGTATTTGCATTCCACTTCTTTATACATTCTTTTTTAATGTTGTATAAATCAGACCAGAAACGATAGGAAAATGGGAAGATCGATATGCCTTTTTGTCGGGAAGCTTTTAGTTATAGTAAGAGGGATTGAAAATGGAAATACGCTTAGGAAGAAAAACTGGAGAAGCTGGCAGACGGGGCCATAGGTCATAATAATTGAAAATCGGAAGATTTGCCTTTTTTACACAAAAAGAACATGTTCTAGTAACCCAGCAAACACGACTAGTATGTAAGAGAGGAAATAACAGGCTATAAAGTCCTGAACCATTTTTATCATCCGTCGAAAAGAGATCTTTTCCTCTCTTCGATGGATGATAAAAATGTGTATCGGAACGAAAAAATGTGTATATCTGAAATTGGAATTTTTCCTGAATTGATAGGAAACAAAAGAAGTAGGTCAAAATGGGAGCAAATATTTGGTAATAGACCACACAAAGAGACGTATTTCTAGTTGAATGAAGCAAATAAAGTGCTTTATGAGTACAATTGCATCTGATATCTATCTATGTCGCTTTAAAACATATACAAACGCTTCATAGTGATTGAGGCCCCCTTCTGTTTCTATTTGGAGTCACTGATGTCAACTAATGAAAGTTCGAGTACAACGTTTTGTACATCAAACAAGTGTTGCAATCATTAAATAAGGAGATAACACTTAAAGCCTTAATGAACTTTCGTTTAAGTGGTTAAGCAATTGAGGAAGCAAGTGTTTTTGATAAGGTCTTGAATAATGTCATTGTAAAATATCTACATTCAATAAAATTGAAATTAATGGATGTAAGAGCAGGTGAAGGTACCCTTCAATTTTCGATCTATTGATAATATTATTATTCGGAACATGACTCGTTCGACAAGGCTGTTAATAGCAGCAAGCAAAACAAAATTTAGAGCACATTGTGGAATCATTAACTGCACTTCATCTGCTCGACTTCCATGTGAGGTATGAGGTATCAGCTGTCCCCTGTACCCTCTGAAATTTTCGACTATCCGCAACTTGTCTCCAATTTGATTGTTGGGTGCTAAACGTTCTAAAATGCAGCTGCTCAGGAAGAGAAAGCACCTGTTTAGTTACCTTTTGAATTACATTTTGTACTTTGGTTATTATTTATAATTCAATGATGCTCATCTTTTTATTCATCCTATTATTGGATGAGAATGCGTAGATGAAAGCCGGATTTCGAGGGTTTTCTTTCCAAGAGCAGACGTACTTCTGGAAGGCTGAAAGATGACTTGCTAAGGATTTCCTCGGGTTGCTATTGAGACCTATATCAATTCTTTGCGAAGTTTCTGAACAAGTCCTTTGAAATTTCGCGCAAACTTGAGTAAAGAGCAAAAAGTTTGGTAATTTTCAATCGATTTCGGGTTGGTATGGGACAGTTTTCAATTTTCTGTTTATAAGGACTAAACATAAATTGTTCAGAATAGAAAAATGTGAACAAGTTTAGGATTCCATTCCACCCCTTGATACATTAAATGTTGTTTAAATCTGGTCAGAAACAAGCTTTTAATTATAGAAAGGGGATAAAAAATAGAAATACGCTTACAAAATGTAGAAGCGAAAATCAAAAGATTTGCATTTTTACACAAAAAGAATATGTTCTAGTAATCCAGTAAGATGACTGTAAGAGACGAAATAATATTCTGGATCTTTTTTTTTTCATCCATCGAAAAGAGGATAGTAGGAAAAGAAAGTATATTTGAAATTGTTAGGAAACAAAGTCTCTGAAAGTTGCCTTGTTAAGAATTTCCTTGGGTTGCTATTGAGACCTATATCAGTTCTTTGTTTCTTAACAAGTCCTTTGAAATGTCGCGTCAAACTTGACTAAAGAGCAAAAAGTTTAGTAATTTGCAATCGATTTCTGGTTTGTATAGGACAGTTTTCAATTTTCTGTTTATAAGGGCGTTTAGCCCGTAAATACATTGTTTAGATTAGAATAATGGGAACAAGTTTAGTAATATCAGATTGAAACCATTTTTCCCACCCATTTTTCTTGAGTTGGTAACAACAAAAAGGAACGCAAGGTTGAGTAATTAAGAAGTTTTTCAATAAAATATTCTTTGTAGCATTTTATGTACCATTTTATATAGCATTTAATGTCTGAAAATTTACTTGTTCGAGTTCAATTCTTTTCGAACCTCTGAAATTACAGATGAAAAGAAAAGAACAAAAGTTGTATAATCGATTTCCATTGGTGAATTGGAAGAACTTAAATATCTATTACTAATCACATATTTATCATATTAAAAAATGTGTACATGTTCTGGAATGTTCTTTTTCTTTCTCCAAATTCATGACTCTTCCTACCAACATTTTCCGGAGAAGCAGGAAATACAGTGATTTTGTAATAAAATATTGCACATTTTTGAAGCCAAACGGCATAGCACTTAATGCAGGCTTACATAGCTTACAACTCGGCATGTTGCATTTGTTTGCACATCTGTCGCACATTGCCCCAGATTAAACCACTCTACCCTGACCGTGGCCACGGCCAAGGACCCTCACATATGAATGTTAGATGCTACCAACCGTAACGCCATCATAAACCCCCTCCGACTGCAGGAAATCACCATGAAAAGGAATACAACACCATTTTTTGTTCACTTTACCCGCGGAAGTAGTGATAATGTTGTTAGGATATAACAAGTAGTGTAAACGAAAACATTTTCTTTTCATCGTCAACCGCTGATTAGTTATCTCCACTTATCTGATGCTACATTGTAATAACTACTCGTGAGAATGCTAACATGTGGTTCTAATTACTTTTTTGTCCACATAAGGTAAAAAAGCTTGAGGTAATTGCACCTAATTGATTCTGACAGCTTCGTTTTCACGCATTTTTATCCCAGGCTTGGTGGCGCACAGACCATCTGCAGCTTTCACATTTCCTCGTTCATTAGCGCATTGCGTTCATTCAGTAATTCGACAATAAATGCGTTCATTCACTGCGCATGAATAACTAAAAGCTGGATAATAATAGAACGCGGTTTATGAATAAGGAGGCGCTGCATTGCAGCCGAATGAGGAAAAATGGGACACACATGTCACACTTGTGTACATTTGCTGCTAAATTATGAATGTTTCAACAATGCATTATACAAATGCGTTTATTATGATGATAGGGAAAGGCCACGATCTTTGTTAATCCTATTTTAAAGATCGTGCAATTATTGCCGGAGAATAATGTCTTTATTTGTTAGAAATCGACAAATGAATCTAGGCAGATCATATCAGATACTTTACTTCGTTCATATTGGTTTCTTTAATGAAAGTTGTTAATGAATATCAGGAATGATCTTGATGATATTGACAACAACAACAACCATATGCTGGGAGGAGCATCGAAGGATAAACACTTTGTTGCCAAGGCAACGAGCCAACAAGGGAGGAACGTGCTTCTAAATTTCTACAATTTTAATAATAAAATAAAACTGAAAATTTAAACCATTAAAATTATTTATTAAATTCATATAGAAAATTGAATGTTTTCATAATTAATTTTATATTTACCAATTGGATATCGATACAATTTATTATTAAATTTATTTTAATGAAATATTTAATATTATTCTTCCTCTGAATGGTCTATTTCCTCCTGGATTAAGTTACCATCTGCTAACCTTCATATCATTCAGCGGTTGGGTGTAAACTGAAATCCAGAAAATCATCCTCCCCTTGTCTACAATTTACGCAAGTAATACGATGTTGAGCAGGAAGTTGTCGCGTTTGCACATTGAACCTCAATTGGATTCCAAAATAACCAAAGTGTGACAATCCTCCCAAGAGTTGCTCTTATCCCAGGATATCAGATGTTCAAACATGATTCTTCCTTCGTGTGAACATGAACAATTTACCCACATGCGTTCAGCGCACAAGTTTTTCGTGTTCTGTTGGAAGATATGGTATTCAGATAGTATCCATGCGTTTCCCAGTCACGACTTTGTGAAATTCCAGCCAAAATTCAGCCCTCGGACTTGGCTAGAGGAGTTGGAGAGCTGCTACGTGCTCGAACCTTAATCATGTGTCCCGCGTGTTCCTTATAGTCATGAGTGGGCCCAAATCCTGTCCGTTGCACTTCTTGCTCTCATGCTGTAGCAATCTGGTGCGTCCTCGCGCATTTACTTCCCGACTAAATGCCATACTCTCGTTGTCTAGAGAGCTGGGATTACCAAACTCTCCCGACAACGACGATCGCTTCATTGGTAAAATCCCGAATGTTATGCAACGCCCAGCTTCCACCGGCGTCATTTGCAGTCGAATGGGTTATTATATTAGGTTGGAATTTATTACTCTCGGAAATCCTTTTGTCGTTTTGTGTACCCAGGAGCGTAGTCTGTTTGCGAGCGTTCCAGATGCGTGGATTTCGATTTGTGTCGCCTGGAGCGAAGCTGGGAAGAAGAGGAAGAAAGATAAAGTGGTTTTCCAAAAGAAGGCAAATCCTGGAAAAGTTTGCTATGTGTGATGCCTCACGCCATCGCCACCGAGAGAAGATATGCGAGTGATATGTGATTGAAAATATCTGCATTTGAATGAAATTGTACTGCATAGGATTTGCAAATTTCAAGCAAGGCATATTTTTTCTACCTCTTATTTGTAGAGGTAGACAAACAGAATGAGGAAATTCAGCGTATGTGCAATGTTTTCATTTATGTCTGCAAAAGCTGAAAAGACGTTCTTCAAATAATAATATAACAAGGGGCTCTGGAATTATCCATCTTCATTATAACGAAAATATGCTGGGAAAATCGAAACACAGTGTTGACATTGCAATGAGCATGTGAGAGGCGGAGTCTCGAACTGTAAACATTTCGTCATCATGTTGACGAGGATATTGACTATGAGCAGCATATAGCAGGTATTTGGCTTTCCCTTTCTTGTTCATTAAAGTCGATGAGGGAGGTTCCAAATAATTTTGATGACAAACTTACATACTGGGAGGAGTCTCGCCGAATGAACCAGTGTTGCTATTGAAACAGGCACATCAGGGGCGGAGCCTCGAACTAAATATTAGTTTTGAATTAAATTGTACCCGTTCTTAAAATAATAATATAAAAACGGGGTTCTGGAAGTAACCATCTTCTTCAAAACTATTATATCCAAGGAGAATCGAAAGGTAAGCACACCGTTGCCAATGCAATGAACATGTGAGAGACGGAGTCTTGAAATGTAAACATATTTCATCATTTTGGTGACGAAGTTATTGACTGCAAGTACATACCAAGTACTTTACCTCATCTATTTTGTCGATGAGAGAAGTCTTTACTAATCTCAGTATGAAGAGTTGCCATCATACTGAGAGGAGTCTCAAATAAACCGGTATTGCCACTGCATCCGACGCATAAGGGGCGGAGCCTCGAACCAAAAAATTGTGTACGGAATACACTTATCATCAGAGGATTTGCAATTTTTAAATCTATCATCGGCATACATGTATATCAAGAGGCAGACAAGCATAATATAAATATTCAGCATATGCGCAATATTTTCACTTAAATTCACGCGCAAAAAAACGTTCTATATTTAGGGGTGCTCTCCCTCTGTCCCCGGAGAGCAGCTGTTAAAAAGCGAAAATCTAAATAAGGCGTTGCATGAATGAACCCCTAATCTATTCATTGCCAGCTTCAATTCCTCTCCAAACAAGAACAGATCACCCGTAGCGTATGGAAGATCAAACTTTGGTAATTCAAGTATGACATGGCAGTCTTTTTTAACTCTCATTACGTACGAAAAAGATAGGCATAAGTTTCTTTAATCTAAATTACGTTGATTGTGAGCGGAAATGTGAAAGCTATTTCAATGAGCACTTTCGTTGACGCAAACCAGACCGTCTGTTTTTTATGATCATATTTTTGAGAAGGGAGAGGCTTTGCCCTGATGGATGGAAGACAAATAATTTAGACTAAACATAGCTTCTTAGAAAGTGTTTTTACAGGGTGTAATTATAACAGGGCCCATTGCAGTCTTTTCAAGTGGTCCGTTATTTTTTTGTCAGATGCCAAAGGATATTTTCCTAAGGCATTTAAAAGTTAGAATAAGAGAAATTATAAATAACAGATAATATATGCAGAAAAATCGAAATATCAACTATACCAGACTTTTTTAAAAGACATTTCTAAATATCAATTCATCGATATTTTCAGAATGATAGACTTCAAAACTCATAAAAATCGAGTAACATCATTTTGCTATGCGGATTGTCAATAAATATTCCGTTTACGCGGAAATTCCCAAACCTATTTGAATTTGCTGTTTACATTAGGTTCTGACTTGAATAACTTTATATCAGCTTAATCAAAAGTAAACGTTTGTTCTGATAACGTATTCATCGCATTCACACGATGCCTTACTCAGTAATTATTTACTTTGTAAGCACATTTGCTTATTAATGCCAATTTAAATCATTTTATTATTGATTTGACGACGCCATGCCGTCAAAGAAACTTTCACTTTGTTATTAAATTATTACAACAAACGCATGGGTTGTCTTTCAGCCAGAAATTAATTGATTTGTTACATAATACAATTCAGTCAAAGTGCATTAATTCTGATAAGAGAAGATTTATGGTAATTGATTCATATATTCAACAGTGAAATCTTTTCCAGAGGATTAGACGTATTAATTTAATTGTAATCTTAATTAAAATGTAACTCATTAGTGCCGGATGAGATTCTAATTAAAAATGTAGTTTCATATCTTTGAATAAAATAAGCGGCACCCGTTTTTGAATGTAAAACTATTGAAATGAGTAGTACTACTGTCGTACGCGCTTTTCAAATGGATGGCACGCTTTATAAAAGCTTTGAATGGTTTTGAAATCAACCAGCGTGAAGACAACTATTCGTTGTTGGATATACATGTTGATGATTTTGCGGTTGGCACGCGTGTGGCTAACAACTGGTCATTTAGACGCGTGTGGCACGTGTAAAATGCTTGTTGGCTAGGAGTCTACCTCACACTTCTGGCTTTTTAAAAGTTTCATATCCGTTCGGTGGAGTATGACGCAACACCCAGTATGGTGTTTTATGTTTTTGAGTGCCGGAACACAGGATGTGCATTACGCACCCTTTCGCATCCGGTTTTTGTTGGCTTCGCCATTGAGCACGTTTGGTACGTGCTGAAAATATGCATTGTTCCATTCTGAGCTTTAAGCCCATGGACTAGTCCTGGCCCTTAAAGCTTCTTAGGGACGAGGGAAGTCCTCCAATCGATATTGCAGGTCATCTATATTGGTATATCTTTCGCATGCATATGGGAAAGGATTAGTAACATGTATAAAATTATCAGTAATGGTGTTTGTTTATTGCTGAAGAGTGTTATATTACTTTGGAAGGGGAGAGCCTAGGTGTCAATGTGGGAATAGTCTATTGTACAAGGAGCATTGATGTTACCAGATTTCTCAAGATTATGAGAAATTGGCACACAAGCCGAAGGTTGTACCTTATATGAATGAGGAAATGGCATTTCATACGAGTGGTACACTACACTTTTTCTACGACTGTTTTTTTGTCGACTACGACTGTTTGTCAATATGTGTCTGCGAATCATTCTACACATATTCTGTCCAAAGAAAATAAGCAACGAAGCCCTCCTGCAACGCTGGGGAGAGCATCCATGGGGCTCGATTGGTCATGTACTTCGAAGAAATGAAAGTGGCCCAGCACGAATTTCCCTGGATTGGAACTCACAAGGGTCTAGAAGAACAGGTAGTTGGTCTACCCACAAACATGGACACGAACCATCCATGCAGAGATGAAGGCTGAACATAAATCTTGAAACTCTATGCTCCACCTAGGAGCCCAGAACCCATATGATGATGTTATATGTGCAAATAATAATTTCGTAATCAAAATGATACTGAAATGTGTACATTATACAATAGGAGTAGGAAAATGATATTTCTGATCATGTTCCTATTTTTATTCCTATACTATTGTAGGAACTGCAAGGATATCTAAAATTGAATTTCCAAATCCACCAATTAATTTTATAGGTTTATCTCAATTGATATATCTCTCATATAGGCATTATAGACACGGGCTATATTGCTAGCATGAAGGGTTACTAGCATGATTAAGATTAGCTAATTTCAAGGGTATATGTTTATTCGGAAAGCCTGTTGTTACACATCGTTAGAAAGGAAGGGCATAGGTGTCGATTGGGAAAATGAAATATCTAGTTATATTCTTCATTTCCCCTTAACCAAGATTGAAATATTTGAAATGCTTCAAAAATCAATTTATGATCCCAGATTTAATTTTAATAATTGAATTTTGCATATATTATTTACCCTTAGGGAAAATTTAAATTGAATATTAGAACCTGAGGTTCCTTTTACTCCCTTTTACTTCTGAATTGAAAAATATTAATTTATATTACATTTTACACCGGTTTCCTCCTTTTGCATTTGGAGTTATGCATTTTTAGTTAATTATGAGCAACCGCCACAATTACTATAAATACGAATAATTCGACTATTTATATCTTTCATAACAATGTATTCAACAAACTTTTCTCACTTCAACTTTTTGAGCAAAGCCAAGTGTGATAGCGATAAGAAGCCTCCCCAATTCCCGAGTGCAACGCAGGCATAATTAAAGTAACGACTCAAAAACTCCACTCCACCAACAGACGACGGCTGATGGTTTACATTGAGGGCTGCAGGACAGCGAATTGCCAGAGCGCGACAAGATCTTAAATTACTCGTCCTAATCCGACTCCTGGGTAACATGAACACGGGAAAAGGGAAAACGCCCGACGGTAGTCCAGCGAATCCTGAATTACTATATTACCAATATCCGCTTTTTCTAAGGGTCTTCGTTTGTTGGAAACACGCAGATAAGTGAAAACGATCTGCGTTTGTCTTTTTACCCTTGCACAAACATGCACGATCGCTTGCAATAAGCTTAATTCGTATTTAAGTAAGAGTTAAGGTAATTAAGTTTCAGTTTACGGGAATTGGTAGAAGTTACGGATAAGAGGATTTTCCTGATGTGACTAACTAGACGCGAATTGAAATAGAGGAAAGTTTGTGTTTCAGTGGTAATTTCAGTTTGCAGAGGAAACTTTACGAGTTCTGTAGAGTTTTATGAGTCAAAGTTTTGGAATAATATTCTTGTATTTTATGTTTATTATGTCTTTATTCAGCTATTTTGTCGGGATATCTGCCTGTCTAAATTTTACCTGTACATTAGAAACTTGTCACTATAAGTTTTCCAGTACGTAGCTTCAGTTCCTAAATGTGGTGTTATACTAAAAGTTCATAAAGTAGGTTTTTCAATCTTGTTAAGCTAAAATGACCATGTTGGCAGAGTACCAAAGAGCCACATAACTGATGGGGTGCGTTAAAAGGGTTCCCTTCACTCCTGAAAACACCCATCCCACTTTAGGACCAAGTGAAAACCCGTCCGCATTTAACAAATCACCACGATTCTCAACTGCATGTGTTCGAATGGATTTCTAACAATGTCTGAATTGCGTACGATATCCAAAAGGGGGCTAGATCAAGGTGATTCGACCACGACCATTGGCGTTGATTACAAAAGCATCCCCTGCGTTCCGCACGTGGATTTTCAAACGTTTTGTGATTATCCCTCCTCAGAGCGTTTTTTTTTGTCCTCGACGATTACAATCACGTTTTTGATCTCGGCGCTCTCCGAAACTGGTTATGCAAATTTCGAGGGCGCATTCAAAGAGTTGCTGTATTTTTGTCCGATTAAAAGAGCATTTATACGATGTAGCAAGGATGCAGGCAGACTGCGTTTTGCAGAATATCGTAAAACGTAATTTGAATGTGGTACACTAGGCCACAGGATTGGGGATTATGGACATTGGTTAAAACGTGCGGAGAATGCAGCCGGAATCAAGGCAGGTGTGAAGAAAGGAGTGAAATGTAACCTGAATACCTGCGTGTCTTTGACATACACTGAAATCGTAACTTCATTCATAAAAAGCGGTATTAACTTAATATAATTGCATTTCTTGGCCTCGAAACTAACAAGATATTATACGATTCGTATTAAAACGTCAATAAACTTACGAATTACTTAATATAGTTTATCTTCTACTTACAAGTGTAGTTACTGAAGTTTTTTTTTACAAGGTTTTCAGAGTAAAAGTGAATAATAATCATTACGATTGCGTGTCTCAGGTCACGTCATTCATCATCTTGTTAAATGCGTCGTTTTTTGGCGGTAATTCCGTTTCATTAAGAATTTATAATGTAGATACCTTATAATTTTCCATCCTTTTTGCTGAGATGGTCGTTTGGCGCTATCGTCGTAGATTAGTCCCTCAATTGCAAGTGTCCTTTAACGTAATTTACGAGGAGCTGCCAGGAAGTCTCGCACGTTTAACGAACGCGAACGACATTAGCGTTCCTACTACCATCTTTCCTGCGACGTATTCCAAGATGTGGATTCTCGATTTGGTCCTTTCTGTTTTTTTTTTCAATCGACGCGCTTACGCTTGCCCCTCAGGGAGGAAATTTATTGCCCCCCGAATGCGAAATCTCCCAGCGCGAATTTCCAATTCGAAACACGCACGAATTTATTGCTCAAACAAAAAGTCTAACAAAAAGGAAGCGTTAAACAAAGGCTAAACAAATTTCAATCAAGTAATCTTGAAATTTACCTTATTCTGATTGTCCTTTTGAAAATATAGATTCACAATAGTTTAATCTTTTGTATTTATCCCAAGATGATGCATTTTCTATATTTATTTATTTAACCTTGCAAACACAAGATACAAAATGTATTCCTTTTCCAGTAGGAGTTCTTGGAGTTAATTGGCAAAAATTACACTCTACAAATTCTCTATATTAAGAGAACTAAATAGAGGTTTATCTTGGGTGTAATATTCCAAAATAAAAATGTAGTATCATAATTTCGCCTTTATTCAGGAATTTCTTGAATTCTTGAATCTTGAATTCTCTATGGTCCTCCTGTTGTGTTTTTTGAATTGGAAGTGATACAAAACTGATCAAGATTAACACATAGCATGTTCATTCTTTCAAATTCATTTCAAGATGATGAATGAGCATGTTCCGCATACGAAGTGCACCGCAAAACGAATATGTATGCATCTGTTTCGCTTCTTTGCGCCGTGTTTTGCGCGTGGCCACAGCATCATCCGATCCATCCAAGCGTGCGACTGGGCGCGCATTTTCCTGCTCGGTTATGCACGGAATGTGTCAAAACGTCAGCACAGCCGGGAATATCAGATTTATGAAGGCATTAGCTCGGGACGCTACGCCATGTCGCTAGTTTTTATGTTTTGTCATCACGGCGAAGACGCGTGCCTCGTTATCCTGAAATTGAACCTTCAAAAAAAGGGAACTTTGTCACAGGAATTTCAAATATGAAGGATCAGGATCTTAAAACAAAAACGGAAAGTATAGGAGAAGCTGGGAAAGAAAGTTATAAGAGTTTAATACTATTTAACGCATATTTTAACAACTAAAATACCGATTTTCTTATTAACACAGTACAAGTTTGTACAGGTTTTGCAGGAAATGGTAATATTTTCACAAAGTATTAAACTTTTAGCACATATTTGCATACTGCTGATTTACATCTGTAAGGAATAAACAGGTTTAAGGTGCTTTTAAGTTTTGCAAGCTTTATGGCGTTCTCACTTTTCCAATTAGCATTATTTATCATAAGGTTTTTCAATGATGATCATAAGGATACCATCCTTAGATTTCATGAAGTATCGGTACTTTTCTGCATCGATAAATAGGCAGTATATATTACTGCGCTGTTTAATCTTTTAAAGATTAAACAAAACTTTTTTACATAATTGAATCTTCGTAATTTAATTTCGTAATTGTAAACCATAAATATCGATATGTTTCGCAGTGTAGTATATTAGTGATCCCTACTATGATGTGCGTCCCACATTATTCATTTGACATTTCTCTGAAAGTAATAGTAAACAAGCTCATTCATAAATATATAATGAATTCAGTTTTATGAATGTTTAATGTTCGTTTCCTGTACAATTTCTTGATTATATGGATGTTTCCCTCAAGAACCACCGGAAGAAGCTCGATCAAGATGTGATTTATTATTTGTCGTAGCACCTACTTGAAAATCAAATATATAAAATCGAAAAATACGTGCTTTTCCCCAGAAATTCCGCCGAGTCTAACTTTATGACACATGCAATCAGGAATTTCAAATGTGAAGGATCAGGATCTTAAAACTAAAACTGATGAAAATTTTGGGAATTTAATGCTATTTAAAGCACATTTTAAGCAACTAAAAGACCGATTTTTTTATTATCACAGAACAGGTTTGCAGGAAATGGTAATATTTTCACAAAGTATTAAACTTTTTAGCACTTATTTGCGCACTGCTGTTTTACATCTGAGAGAATTAAAGGGGGTTTAAGGTGATTTTTCGTTTTCACTTAAGGTTTCGAAAAGAATCAATTGCGAAAAGTTGTTAACGATGATGATAGGGATGGTAAGATTTCACTAAGTATCGATACTGATCTCCATCGATAAATCAATAGTAATAGATTGATTATGAATGTATAATGTTCATTTCCTTTACAATTTCTTGATTATCATTGATGTTTCCCTCAAGAACCACCGAAAGAAGTTCGATCAGGATGTGATTTATTATTTGCCGTAGCTCCTACTTGAAAATCCAAAATATAAAATCGGAAAATACGTGCTCATCCTCACGCATTCAGCCGTAATCAAATTTATCCGAGTCTATAAGTCTACAGCATATACAATCTGTTCTTTATGGCTGTAATAAGAAGACGTAAAGTCACCCACAAGTGGCATTCAACTTATTCTCAAACGTCACCCGTGCATTCTGTTTAATCAAAAATAAAACTTTTATTACCCTCGTAAAGCTCGAGTGGCAATCTGCTCTCATCATGCAATGCGCATTGGAGTGCGAATGTCTTTTGATCACAGTACGCAGAAATCGGCGGTGCTACTAATCATCGTGGTTCTAATTGTAATTTATCGTCAGCATAAAATGGCTCTTTATTTATTTATCGCGCATATAAAAACACAATGTGACCGTAAGAGGAGTTAATTAAATCTTTTTTTTTCGAGTCTATTTTTTCTTGCTTAAATTTTAAAGGTTGGTTCGAGTTCATGTGTGTAAATTTAGCGTTGTTATTTTCGGCGGCGTGCACTTGCTTCATATTCGTGTGCGCCAGACTTATTAATGTCAATAAACCGCGGCGGTTGTGCTGCCTTCTTGGGAGTGTTCTGCAATGAAAGTCTGAAAGTGAGGCCATGCACCGCATATGCACTCGTCGGCTAATGAGTGTAATGAGCGGGTCGCGGCGTGAATCCGTCTGCATTCCACTCTGCTTGCGGTTCTTATCGCCGCCGTGTGCAAATTAAGCGTGTAGTTTTGTTAAACTAAAATTGCACGTGCTGAGAGACTGCTAATCATTAATATTGTTAGCTACCACCTCTGGGTGTTGTTAATTAGGTAAAATTCACAGTGTTGTAACGGATATTCGGAATTGTAAATGCTTTCAGTAATAAAAACTGGCAATGAGATGTTGAAAGCAGCACATTGGAAGCGGGAAAAGTCCGATATTTAAAATGTTTCCTATTGATTTTAATTAATTCAATTTGTAGTAAGACTTGATCTCTTGTTGGTGTGTGCAGATGTTCAATGCTTTGCATTTGAATATATTTAAAAATATATATTTTCACATTGTGCAACATTTTAATTTTCAATTTTATTAGTCTTGATTGATGGAAATGTATATATGATCCTTTATTGGCATGTTTCACACTCAAATACATATTTTCCTTCCTAAACATTAACACTTATATAAAAAAACGAATCTTAAAATAAAACAAAAATAGTTAGACATTTACACAAACATTAAGAATAACAATGTGCACATGAACGCCTTATACTGTAAACTGAACACCTCCTTTCCTAATCCCTAAACACCCTCTGAATTAATTAGTTCTACTCCTTTTCCTATCTCACACAATCATTCTCCAAACGCCCTTGTGTCCTTTCCTACTGTTCCCCTTATCACCTCCATTCGTTCGCATTTGCTCACCAAATGATCCTATATGTCCCACCCTCTATTGCCCAGATCTCACCTTCTATATTCCTCTGGCATCCTTGTTATCCTTTCCCTTTCCAGGGATCCACATCTTGTCCTTGCTTTTAATGGTTTCTCTTCATTCCACAAATCTCTTCCCTTATCCTTTTGCGGTATCCTTCCGATAACCTGCCACTCCTTATAGCCGGGATTACATCTGCTGTCCCTAGCCTCCATTTTATGCTCCTAGACATTTCTTCCACTGGCATACTTTCATTCAGTCGATCGGCTTCGCCGACGTTCTCTCTCCATCTGATGGAAATGTATGAATTGTTCTAAGAATTTCTTACCAAAATATTGTTTTTGAAGTCTGAATAGACTTGCAAAGGGAGACTACGGAGTCAACTTTTATGTGTAGACAAGAAACTAATTATACAAGGATAACGCTTGAGAGTTGCACCGTCCCGCTCGAGTATAATTAGTTTCTAGTATTATTCTACTATCACTTCTCACTATTCTACTATCACTTTTATAAGTATGAGCACACTGAATAATATTGAAAAGTTGCTGACGCTATCTATTGGTGAACATCAAAGTATTTTGGTGAACAAAATAACCATTCACCATGAAATTTCTTAATTTAATGATAATCATTTTCCATTATAATAATCTTCATAAACTATTACTGTGACCAATAATGAATATAAATA